>PVJC01003861.1:0-67416 GCA_004026665.1 Murina feae | reverse complement strand
GTGGGCTTCCCAGGCCCCTTACAGGGCACCAGGAAGTGGGAAAGCAAGGTGGTGGGCCGCGGAGTGGGAAAAAGGTGGCAGGGGGTCGGCAGCCTGCTTGGTGGGCTTCCCAGGCCCTTTGCGGTGCATCAGGGAGTGGGTAAGAGGTGGCAGGGGGTTGGTGGCCTGCTTGGCAGCTGTCCAGGCTCTTGGAGGGGCATCGGGGAGCGGGAAAGAGGCAGCAGGGGGTCAGTGGCCTGCTTGGCGGCTTCCCAGGTCCTTTCCGGGGATCAGGGAGCAGGAAAAGGCTGGCCTGACCACAGGGCGGGGTTTTCCCTCCTTTCTGGTGGATGGAGGAAGATGGGCAGTAGGCAAGCTTGGGAGGCAGGCCGCACCCAGCCCTGGCCACGCTCAAAAAAGAGAACAACATGCAGGGGAGGGCAAGAGTCTGAGAGATCAACATAGAGGGGGTGCCTGCTCCAAGCCTCCATGGTGTGCCTGGGGGCAGGCCCCCAGCAGGTATACACACACAGGAGGACTGCTCCGAGCCTCAGATGCGGCTGGGGGCAGGTCCCCAGTGGCGACACACACACACACACACACACACACACACACACACAAGGTGCCTGGCAGACTGGGGCCATCATAGGACATCCACTGAGGGGTCCCAGACTGTGAGAGGGCACAGGCTGGGCTGAGGGACTCCCTCCACCCTGAGTGCACAAATTTTTGTGCACCGGGCCCCTAGTATTAAATAAACAAATATTTCCTTCACATAAGAATGAAAAATGCTTTGAAAAATAAAAAAATAACTTTTAGTAAGGCATTATGCAGTTTTTTAAATTACAAACCTTTGCTTCTTCCATTTGCATGATGTTGGCTTGACAATCAGAAATGCTGTCATTGATGTAATCTATGTTCGCGGTTAATGACTCCATCTCCTCATTGATGTTGACCACATTCTTGTCTCCCTCTCCACTCTCCTTGACTATCTTTTCCCTTCTTCTGGAAAGTTTCTCTCTTCTTTTTGTGAGTTCTTCCCGTTGCTATTGAGAAAACAGTTGAATTTTAAGAGATCATGCTCATCTAGGGCTTTATGCTAAGTGAAATAAGTGAGCCACAGAGGGACAAAGACTGAAGGGTTCCACTTATGTGATGTATGTAAAAGACTCAACCTCATAGAAGCAGTAAGCAGAATGGTGGTTGTCAGGGGCTAGAGAAGAGGGAAATGGGAAGTTGCTATTCAATGGGTACAAAGTTGAAGTTCTACAAGATTCGCCGTAAAACACTGTGCTTACAGTTAACAATACTATGCTACACATTTAAAAGTGTGTGGAGTACAGATCTCATGTTACCTCTTCTTACCACAATTTTTAAAAAAGGGTGTTCATTTATTCCTACACAATGCAATCAAAACTCAGTAGGGGAAAATCCTTAGTAAGTATTAAATTTATCCAGGGAACAAACTTGAGAAATTGAAAATTCACAGCCAGCTAAGGGAGAGCATATCTGCTTTCTATTTTCCACACCTTGAGTAGTCTATTCATGTCGGCCTCCATATTGGAAATCGTCATCTTTTGCATGATGATGTCCGTGACCCTACGTTCAAGAAGCTGCCACTTCATGCGTGCCGTCTTGGAAGTAAACACCCGGCCAGTCAACCCTTTTCTCTGATATAGTTTTCTATAATCATATGTAAACAGACAAACATAATTACTTAGGTGGTTATTGGATTGTTGCACTAGGACATAACATACTGTTTTGCATTATAACATTCAGTCATAATGGCACACAGATTATGTTAGGAGGAACATAAGAATCGTGTTGACCTTGTTCCATTGGTTGCGGGCATGGGTAAGGCCTGGACTCTGGCCACAGGAATTCTCATTTTCTGCGGAGCTCCTGCCCTGGACGCATCTGTTTCTACAGCAGCTACACTGGAACCTGTGTCCTGAACAGGGGTGTCAGAGGAGCTCAGCTTCCGCATGACTTTCCCAGCCACTTTATCTGACATGGGTCTTACTTGCCGACGAAGAGCTGTAACCTGAAATAGCGACAGAGACTGACTCATTCCCTTCGTCGACAGAAATACATCATTTATCTCAAAGCCAGAATGTTTCCTCCAAATGGTCAACTTGCCTCTTCAGTTTTTCGACGAAGAACCACTTCTTGGTTTCTTTTTTGGGCTTCTAGAAGTCTAAGTTGATGCTGCAAAAGAATATTGAATAAGTTAAAATAGTAAATTGGAAAATACAATACTTCCTCCTGCTACATTAATATATTCCCTATCCTGCTGGGAACTGTAAGAGTTCCTAGCAAAATCTGAGCTAACAGCAACCTTGCATCCATTATTGCAGATATAGGTATGTTATTCCAATAAACACAAATGCATATTGATACAGCCATCTCTCTCTGAAAGGCTATCTCTGTGACACATGCTTTTAGTTAACACTCAAATAGTGCTTACTGCTTACAACTACTTTTCTAAATGCTTCTCATTTCCTTTTTGTTAAACATTTTGTTTTGCTGGCTGAGGCACAAGAAGAAACACAGTTTAGACCAGTTTCAATAGATGTACCTTACAATACATACAGTAATGCCAAACTCTGTTTTAAATATGGGGAGAATATAAATTAATTGGATTAGCATTTTATAATAACTTTAAAAAATGTTGGGTAAAGTAAATGGACAATGAAACATGTTAGTATTGCCTATCAACTTGTTTCTAGATACTGTATGCAATAAGGACAATTAATTATGGATTATTTTAAGCCATTTCACAGGACTATAATTAAGGGAAGAATTTTGGATTAAAAAAACATAGATCCAGCCTTAACCGGTTTGGCTCAGTGGATAGAGCGTCGGCCCGCAGACTGAAGGGTCCTGGGTTCGATTCCATTCTGGTCAAGGGCATGTACCTTGGTTGCAGACACAACCCCAGTGGGAAGTGTGCAGGAGGCAGCTGATAGATGTTTCTCTCTCTCATCGATATTTCTAACTCTCTATCCCTCTCCTTTCCTCTCTGTAAAAAATCAATAAGATATATTTTTAAAAAAAATTTTTTTAAAAACAAAAAAACATAGATCCTAATTCTGGTTCTGTCATTATTCAACTCTATGATCTTGGGTAAAGCTTAGGAATTAAACTTGATCAAAAATATTCCTTCTAGTACTTAAATTTTGTGATGTAGAAAAGAACTCTTCATGTTTTGGATCCCAAATTTAAACAGGTCATTCATCTCAGGCTAGGCATATTCCTATGTCATCAGATGAGAATTTTTAGAGAAAAGAATTCTATCTTACCCCAGGCATATTTTATTGATTATAATAATGATTGACATAGAAGCACATCTTTATAATAGAACTAGAAGCCTGGTGCACGAATTCATGCATAGGTGGGGTTTGGCTGGCCAGCCTGGATGGGACTCATTGGGCCAGGCCAGTGGGGGGAGGGGCAGTGGGCAGTTGGCTGACCGGCCCCACCTCCAATCAGGATGGGGGGCTGATCGGGGATCAAGGTGGTTGGCTGCTACAGTGTGCATCACAGCCACTGGTCGTTGTGGTCGTTCTGGTTGTTCCACCGTTCTGGTCGCTGGGCTTTTATATACACAGATAGTATATCATTTATGATCATATGTGGCAGATAATATTCCCAAGAGTTAATTGTTCAATACTGATCTCTCTATATCTAATATGAATTGGTAATAAAGAAATAAATAGCGTATATTGTAAGGCAACTGTTCCTGTCATCCAAAAGTTTTCATAAGAAACAAAATAAATAGCCAAAAAGTGTAAATAATACAAAGGTCTGCCTGTTGAGGAATAAGTAAACAAAATGTGCTCTATCCATACAGACATGAAAAGAAATGAACTACTAATACATGCTTACCAGGAATGATCCTTGAAAGCATCATGCTAAATGCAAGCCAGAAACAAGAGGCTACATATTACATTATTCCATTTAGATGAAATGTCCTAAACAGACAAATCCATCAAGATAATAAAGTGGAAGAGTGGTTACCAGGGGCCAGGGAGAAGGTAGAATGGAGAGTGACTGCTAATGGGAATAGTTTCTTTTTGATGTGACAAAATGTTCTGAAATTAGATGGTAGTGACTGTTGCACAATTTTGTGAATATGTTTAAAACTTGAATTGTACAGTTTAAAAGAGTGAATTTAACTCAATTTTTTAAAAAGTACCAGCTAGGGAAACAAAGAATAGGCAAAATATGAGCATGCCCTTCTACTTGATTTTAGTAATAAAATAATAGTATAAACAAGTTCTAAAATGCACAGAAATTGAAAGTGACAAAGTATACTGATTATTAAAATCTATTCATATGTTGGGGGGAAAAGAAATAATTGAAATAAATAAAGCTATAATTATGGGAATCATCTGGCTAAAATATCTACTTTTTAACCTCATTACTCTGTCTTCTCCACCTCCTTAAATTTCCTTTTTCCTCCCAAAGTAGATTTCTATTTTCTGAAATATGCTGTATGCTCAGTTTTCTTCAGGGAAGATTTAGAAAATGTTGAGAGAGAAGAAAAGGACCAAAGGCTGAAACCAACCAACAATAGGGAAACAAAGGTGATAACCTCTTCTTTGAAGGAAAAAAATTCATAAATGAAATAACTATATTGCCGAAAAATTTGGAAAGAAGAAAAACCCAATCAACTATAACCTACAACCTAATACAACTACAGTTAGCATGTTGAGATATACCCATCAAAATTTCCCTTGATTTGAATCAGGCATGCATATATGAAATGTTATTTTACACTTAATGTTAAATCATAATCATTTTTCATTTTACTATGTGGTTTCCAAACCCTAATTACTAATGAATGAATAATAACCTATTAAATTAGATGAGCTATAATTTATTTATATATTCCTCCTACTGTCAGCAGGATAGTAGGTTGTTTTTACCTTTTTCACTACTATGAATATCCTTAAAGTGAAGATGTTAACACACAGCAATTTTTTTTAGAATATTTTCTTTTTTTAAAAAATATATTTTATTGATTTTTTACAAAGAGGAAGAGAGAAGGATAGAGAGTTAGAAACATCGATGAGAGAGAAACCTTGATCAGCTGCCTCCTGCACACTCTCTACTGGGATTGTGCCCGCAACCAAGGTACATGCCCGTGACTGGAATTGACCCTGGGACCCTTGAGTCTGTAGGCTGACGCTCTACCCACTGAGCCAAACCGGTTAGGGCTACAATATTTTCTTAGCCTTAGTTCATGGAAGTAGAATTCTTGAGTCAAAGAATATGAACATTTTTGTATATCTTAATAAAGCCTCTTCCAGTAAAACCTAATTGTTATTCCAAGGACTTTTCTAAAAATCTATAGTGATAAAACTATCTTTAGAACCATCCTAAAATTTCTCTCTTATATAATAGTTCCCGGATCTCCCTAAAGATAACCAGTTGTTCTTTGAAATTTTTTTCCATCTCATCATGTAGAAAACAAGCCTTTAATAAAATTTATAATAACATTATAGTATTTTTCATAAATTTTAATATTAAACAAGTATAATCCACATACTATACAATAAACATCAAATAAAATTAGTGTTTATTATCTTTAGCCTGTCTTTAATAGTTATAGTTATCAGAAACTTTTCTTCCATTTATTAAACAATTTTGTCCCATGCACAACATTTGCACATAAGAAAGTCCACTCACATCTCTTTTACGTTGATCTTTTTTCAATTGAGCAATCTCTCTGTTTCTTCTAGACTCTGTCAATCTGGCTTTTTCTTGTTCCTCTTTCATTTGTTTCATTAAGCGAACCTAAAAAAAATAGGTAAATATATCTATTGGAATTACCCTATCACAACATTCACTAAATAAACCATATGTGTGGAAAGAACCACTAAGAATTCCGAAATTTAACATGGAAATGTGGAGTTTTGCTGCATTTCAATGGTCATTTCTTACTTTAGTGAAATACATTTCTATTTCTAATATATCGGTAATATGTTTCTATCAAATTGCTCAGTGCTCTACGCTTTTTATACTAGTATTCGGTGTTCAGTGGCTATATGAATGAATTTTTGGTACTTATTACCAGGACCTGTCACTTTCAGTGAGTTACTTAACCTCTTCAGGTTTTGGTTTCCCCACATACAAAATGGAGATAATAGTGCTATGACACCGCACTGCTAAGACAATCCAATGAATTAATATCTGTGCAGTGTTCATAACAGTGTCTGGCATATAGCAAGCACTCAACAATTTTAGCTACTATTGTCATCAGCAAATACACAACATAATAACCTACTTTCTAAATCATCTCCACATTTCCTATTTTAAGGAAACAACATTAATTGTTATGCCAAATGTTAATAACTGATCCCGCAACTAAAGCAGTTAACAGATCAGGATTCAAATACTCTCTTCAATCAGGGAAGACAATTTGTACTTTTTTATGCATGGGAATGAGAAACATCAAATTCAAGATAGTTGTTATCTCTCAGGGAAAGAATATGATCGGGAACTTAATATAAAGGAAGCTTTGTGTAAACCTCTAATGTTTAATATCTTGAACTAGCATAGTGGATATAGTGTTCATTGTATTATTATCTATGCGTTTTTGAATGTTTGAAATATTTTATATTCTTGTTAACTTTGTGTAAGGGTTTTAAGAAGAGAAATACCCATCAAGGTCTCAGAAGCCTTGGTGACCACATGCTTTTCAGCTACTCTGAAGAAAGGCTTTGATAATGGTTGACAACAGGAAACAACTTCTAATTGCCCGAAGAAGTGCATCATTTGGAAGACATAGTTAACTTTTATTGAATATGGAAAGAACCACAATCATATTTTTTGTCCCAAATGACACAAGCATCTTCAATATCAGACTTTAATGGAAAATATAATCAATACCTTTGTTTTCTTCATTTCCATCACATCCTGCTGCAATTTCTTCAATTGCTTTTCATATTGAGACTGGTTTTTGAGCAACCTTGCATGCTCTTTCTGGGCTGTCTGAAGTCTCTGCAATTCTTTATTCATGGCTTGGAGTTTCTTTTCATATTCAGATCTAACTTTTTTGGCCTTTTCTTCTGAGTAAGATTCCACTGAGCCTAAATAATCAAAGGATATCTGAATCTGTGAGTCGCAGATTTTTATTTCACAGATTTACAACTCATGACCTTAGAGAAGAAGATCCTCCCAAACTCAAACTAGGATGTCTTTGAATCACTTTCTCTCTTTTTTTAAAAAATATATTATATTGATTTTCCACAGAGAGGAAGGGAGAGGGACAGAGAGCTAGAAACTTTGATGAGAGAGAAACATCGATCAGCTGCCTCCTGCACACCTCCCACTGGGGATATGCCCACAACCAAGGTATATGCCCTTGACAGGAATCGAACCTGGGACCTTTAAGTCCGCAGGCCAACGCTCTATTCCCTGAGCCAAACCAGTTAGGGTAATCACATTCTCTTTTATTATCTACTCTTAACTTGTTTAACTCTTAAGTCTTTTTAATTTAGAAAATGTTTCCAGAATAAATCAAAAGACATTAAAACAATTAACCACAATGTCAGACAAAATAATTAAGTAGCCTAGACAGGTACCAATGGGAAATAAACAAAATAAAAAATACTTAACTTATGAGAAACATTGATATTTAATGTGGCTTCTAATATAATTTTCTTTTCTAAAGGAAGAGATGATAAAAATCCATTTTGATGACTTAGTTTGAACTTTAATTGGAAATACATATAACTCTTACCTAAGTTTTGAAGCACCTGGTCTCTTTCAAGCTGAGTGTCCCGAATTTTATGTTGTAACATCATTAGCTTCTCTTCATATTGCTTTTTCAGTGTCTGCAATCTTTTCTGGCTATTTTCTAGTTCATCAATCAGCTTTTGCTTGATTGCAATTTCACAAGTAATGTTTGCTAAGTCTGCTTGATAATTGGCTATTTATAAAAAAAGAAAATAAAAATGCTGGGATAGATGAATGTATCATAATTCTATCTTTCTTTTTTAAATATATTTTATTGATTTTTTACAGAGAGGAAGGGAGAGGGATAGACAGTTAGAAACATCGATGAGAGAGAAACATTGATTAGCTGCCTCCTGCACACTTCCTACTGGAGATGTGCCCGCAACCAAGGTACATGCCCTTGACCAGAATCAAATCTGGGACCCTTCAGTCCGCAGGCCAACGCTCTATCCACTGAGCCAAACCAGTTAGGGCCATAACTCTATCTTTCAAGCAACAGTGTGAAAACCATGATATCCAGGTATCCACTTAGCAGTTATAAAAAACATGTTCTAGATAAAACTAAAACAGGTAAACAAGATAGAAAATCAGGGACAACAGATATATTGTACTAAATAAGAATGGAAATCACACAATGACTAAATCCAATAAGGGAAGAAGCATGAGCCTTAAAGGGCATACATAGGTCAACAGTCATAAAAGCTGTTTCATCAAGAATGAAGTTGAGAAAATTAAGACTTTTTTGTCATGTTTTAATCAAGTTCCCAAAATGAATGTTTGTCCTTGTACCAAAAGGCAAGTACCTTTTTCATCTGACTCAGAATCTGATTCATCTGAGCTTTCACCCCCTTCAGTGTCATCTTCTTCCTCCTCCTCTTCCTCTTCCTCATCCTCATGATCACTCACTTCTTGATTTTCTTCCTAAAATGTGGCAAGGCAAGCTGATTACCTCATTAAGAGAGACTGCTGGAGTACAAAGTGCAAAAGTATAAAAATTTCACTTTTCATCAAAAATCATTCCACGACTTTAAGGTTATTTACATAACAGCTTTGTGTTAAATCAAAGAGTAATTCATAGTTTGTGATATTCTATCTACCCACACACAATGTTTTCACAAGGCACAAAAATGAGAGTTGCCAATATTTATAGTTCATGTATCTAAAGAAAGGAGGTTCTAAAAAAAAACACACACACAGTTTAGAATGGATGCATGATAACCATCTCTCTTTTCCACACATAAGTATAGTTATTGCAGCCAAGGACAACCTTAATCCAGAAACTAAAATTTACAAGTTCATTTTTCCATACTTACCATGTCTAATTCATTGTTTTCTCTTTCTGAAATACCCTTCTCTTCTCTTTTCTCTTGATCGGTGTCTGCATTATCCTCTTTACCCGCCACACTTTTGGAAAAAGGAACAAAAGGGTATGTATTAAAGTAGAGGGAAAAAGGGTTCACTTTTTTCTTTCAGGTTTTTAAAAGTCATCAGTTATTTGGGAAAACATACTAGAAGAATTGATCATTTTACTGACCAAAGTTATCATGACTGATGTTTCAGAGGAAAATAGAAATTGCCATTAAACCCATAGTACAAGATTAATATTAATGAAGGAAAAACTTATTTTCCAGAAATACTGAGGAACAGATCATACCCTAGGAGCATGAGAACAGATGAAACAGCTAAGAACTAGTCACAGGAATAGCCACTTAACTAGAACGTAGGCAATTTAAATTAAAAGGAAATAAAAATACTTTTGTTCTCCCACCTTAACATATACCAACTTTCCTCATTAAATACAAAGATACAAAAACTGCATTTTTATCTAATACATTTAAGAATAAATTTGAAGATCCAGAATAAATCTGCCCACAGTAAATTTGTCTACACTGGCTGCACCCATCAGCGTTCAGGTCTCCTCCAGTAACACAGTATGCGATGCTTTTTTTCCAAGGCCATACCTACAGCACAGATCTGTTTCTGATAATCTCCCACATCGTCACATCAAAACTGTCTGAAGGTCGGCCTGACCTCTGAGTGAACAGAAAGTTTCAGGATCTGCCACAAGATGACCCATACAAATACAAGCCTTCTCTTTAGTCCTTGAGTACTAACTACACACTTAACTACACACTCCTGTCAGTTAATAGTTATAACTAAACCAGGTCAGCCCTGGTAGCCCTGAGAAAAAGAGAGACTCTATAGTGAGCAAAGTTTTTGCACACTTAAATCACTTCACCCTTTTAGGGGTTTAGCAATCAAAATCAATTATGCACAGACATTACATTTCTGCACACTAGACGTGTACATTTAATCAAGCTAAGTAATATTAAGAAAGTGAACTTTATGTGAATCTACGTGAAAATTTTCCTCTTCTGCAACAGTAACATTTTCAAAATATTAAGAATAAAAAGTATACTCGAATAAGGCAATATTCTCCAAATAAAATACCCCCTGGCATGAGCTTAAAAACTCTATCAGAATAACTTTATAACAGCTAGCATTTCTTTCAGATATTCTGCTGTAGTAAATAGTTGCTCTAATACATGGATTTATTTTCAGAGTCTAGACTAAAAGTTTAATCTTATTTAGGTTTTGTTATTATCATTAAACTCTAATTTTTAACTCTAAGTCCCAATTTTCACCAATATTTTTGTACTCAGACAAAAGAAATTATACTTTTCCTTTGTATGTATTTTTCAGAGTTCTTAATTTATGTTTATTTTTGGATTGTCTCTTTAATTTCTCTCTTCTCCACAATACTATAAGCCTCGTGAGGGCAGGGATCATGTCTCTTTGGCTCAGTATTATATTCCCAGCACCCAGAGGATATATATAATAAGTGTGCAGTAAGTGTTAAATACATTAATCCTATGACTGTGCATGAACACCTCCATTTTGTACCTCTGCCTAAGGGCCATGCACATTATGTTAAAATGCAACTGAAAGATGCATAAAGATGCATGGAAGACAGATGTCTAGAATGGGAAGAAACTAGCAGTAGCAATATCAATAAAACAATCGTAACTGGAAAAGAACCAAGTCAATTATAATAGGGTCCCATGAATGTTGTTAAATCATTTTGTGAGCGGGAAAGGTAAATATATTGAATGCCTATCTTGCATCACTTCTACTATATATATAGTAGGACCACCATGCAGTTCAAGCTGACGATCTGGAAAAAAACTCATCCAGTCATTCCATTCAAAGGTCAGTACCGTAACACTGTTGTGTCATACCTGAGAGGTAGGACTAATGTGAAGGGCTAGACAAGGAGAATGTGTTAGGAAAGATATTTCCCATCAGCACTTTCCTTTCCCTCACCTATGCAGTCTCCTTTCCTCACCTACAACTGTTACATTGCAGCCTATGTTATTATTGTTACTGCTGATTCCTTCATTACTTCAAATTCTAACCCTAATTCTCTTTTCCTCAGGTATGGTCAAAAAACCACTTTATTCCAAACTTTTGACCCAACACACCCTCTCCCTTCCTCCAGTATATGGTTTAACAAATGTTACTTTTTATTTAATATAAAGTTAATTCGTATTATTCACTGTTTGTGCTAATTCTGATGCAGAACCCATTGTAACTTTACATTATTTTTTAAAATATATTTTATTGATTTTTTTTCAGAGAGGAAGGGAGAGGGATAGAGAGTTAGAAACATCGATGAGAGAGAAACATCGATCAGCTGCCTCCTGCATACTCCACACTGGGGATGTGCCCGCAACCAAGATACATGCCCTTGACTGGAATCGAACCTGGGACTCTTGAGTCTTCAGGCCGATGCTCTATCCACTGAGCCAAACTGGTTAGGGCGTAACTTTACATTATTAATTTACCTTCATAAATCACTTAAGGCTTAAACTTTTAAAATACAAGTTGATTCTTTATAATTACTGTACTTCAAATATTCTAGTTTTCCTCCATAAACTGGGCAAATTATATTTAAAATAGCTATCTAAACAGCAACAAAAGATATTTAAGTCTGCACTTTACATAGAATCAGAATCTTGGAGCTAGAAGGAACACAGGTGCTCATGTGGTTGAACCCCTTTAACATTTGACAATCAGTGTCAACATCTTTATTGACAACCAGAGAAGGAATTGTGGCCTGGGTAAACTACTCCACTCAAGGGGACCAAAACCAGGTGCCGAGTCCCTCAGGCCGGTATCCTAGATCCTGCACTCAAAGTTCGGTCCACAGGCGGGGAAGCATCGGCATCATCCAGGAGCCTTTAGAAATGCAGAATCTCAGCTCCACCTCAGTCCTACAGAACCTGAACCTTCATTTCACCACACTCCCCGGGTGATCTGCATGCATGTGCATGTTCAAGAAGGTCTGTCATAGAACATCGAACTGCCCTGCTTTTGCTCTCCTTTATGGATGATACAAAAGTTGGAAGCAAACACTTCACTAAGTACATTTAAAGGGCTTAAATATTGTCAGGTGGGAAAATGCTTCCACACACTACTTGAATTATGCATCGTATTTTCAAAAATAGAAGAAATTGGACATTTTTAAGCCCTCAGTATCATTTCGATGATAAACATAATGTCCTAGCTATATATACTAATCAGGTGAGTTCTAGTGTGACTCATTTTAGAATACTTTAAATAAGTTACAGAATTATAGAATTACAGAAACGTTAGAATACTATATAATGTATAGGATATAATGGTGAAACATAAATTATCAAATAATTTCAAGGGATTCTAAGTTTTAAGCTCTCATGGTTAAAGTAAGATATTCGTTTACCTCATTGTCGCATAGCAAGTGTTCTCAAAAGGCTTATTTTAAGAGACGACATTTTAGAGTGGTGCTTCTAAAATACGTAAATATTATTAAAACCAGTTTATTTTCTTAATCATTTTGACTGTACAGTCTGGGGATTTGTTTAGAAAAATCTATGATGAAGAGAAATTCTTCTAAGAAGTAAAAAATGACTTGACCTTGGTTTAAATAACCATAATTTCGAATGAGTTAAAATGCAAGTGTCTATTATATAGAGACATGCACTTCTAAATGTTGCTCAAATTCCAAATGGAAAAAACAAAGATTTCTTGTCTTTGATGCTCACTTCAGATACATTTTAAAACATGTTTTCTTAATTCAACCTTTAAAATGTTTTGTAAATCTTATCTGTCGTAAGGCCACAGCCTCCTTTTGCTTTGTTGGCATTTTAATATTTTTTTCGACAAAGATTAGACCAAATAAGGAAGAGAGCCCAACCATGACTTAGCATGGGCTGCAGCAAAATGGCAATTCCCACTCAAACAATAATTCCCAGTATGTTCACAAGTGTCTGAAAAGATACATTCTGTAAGCCAAATGAGGTTTGGGGGTCATTTCTTAACCTAAAAAAAGAAGACTCCTTCATAATTATGATGGTTTATTCTGAAATCACATGAAATGGCCTGAATTTTAATTAATGTAAATACTTAAAAAAAGTATTTTCAAAAATATATTTGGTATTTTTAATTTTACAAAATCCACATCACTTTTAGAAGCACCAAGCTAATCTAGTCTGAAACATAGTATAATTCTATAACACATTTCCTTTTGAATGGCAACTAAGAATTTAAATGACATTTTAATTTAAAAAAAAAACCTGGGAAATATTCCAACCTTCTTTCTTCTCGATTGCTTTCCTCAAGTTTCTGTAGCCTTCAAAATCACGAGGCACAGTATTGGAAGGCCAAGCCAATGAAGGACAAACCAGACAGTAAAAAGCGAGAGTGATAAGGAGGTAAAAATGAAACATGAGCTTGAAGACTTTAAAATAAATTTTAAAAGATATCATCAAAGGACAATACACAGTAAAAGGCAATACATTTTGTAAGAATAAAAAGTAAGTAGAAAAACAAGCAGCATTATATCTAAGAAGACTATATAGACTATCAGTTGAAATTATTTAGCAATAAAATGTAAAGTCTCAATTTATATAAATAGTAGGAGTGTTTGGATGCCACTGCTCTTTTAAATCTGAAATGGATCAATTTTCTCAGTTTCCCACAAAGGCCTACTTTCAATGATATCCTCTGCCTTTTAAATCTTTACAGAAGAACTTTTTATGATATCATTAAAAAAACTCAAAAAGTAATGCCTTTATACCATACTATGAAATTACCATTAATACTACATACTAGAATACTAATTTTAAAACTTGTTTTCTATTTTAATATACTACATGTAAACATCACTACAGCCAAAAAAATTCTATTTCAAAATTATACATGGAATGGTATTATGGTCAAATGAATATGATTGTTATGATATTAGTGAAAAACTTTAATTTTATTAATTCAAATTAAAATCTCATAATCTCACTGTACTAATTAAAAACTAACTACAAAAGGGCGCCTAATGCAAAAGTGGCGATAAAATGGAAAATGAGTACTTTCCATTAGTAAGATTATATTTCAATCAGAAAACTTTAAGTATGTACTTAAAAGCTTTGAAATAAATGTAAAGAATATTGAATATGCAGAATTGGGCATCTTTACTCAATGGAATGTACTGAATATCAATATTTGTCATGTAGACAAAAGGATAGGTGTACTAGGCTCTGCAGAAGCATATAGCAACCTTGATACATCCCCCTTCTGCCCAGAATTCCAAAAGCATCTTCCAGAGTCATCAATATTTTACAATAAGGAGACTGAGTCTTAGATATGAATTATCAAGCCAGTTCTCGTTTTAATTTTGTAACATACATGCTTACATGTGATTTGTGATTTTTGGCCTGTGATTGTATTTCTTCTATACTTATATTACTGCTATTACAAGAATAGACTAGCAATCTTTCTGAGAAAAAAAACATCAACAGAGTGATGGTTACCAGGGCTCAAAGGTCCAGTATCATGGCTAAAACAGAAAAGGAAAGCCATCGCCTAAGAAATCTGTGTTTCTAGAATTTCAACCTGACACCACGAAATACAAATATAATATAATCTGATGAGTAAATGAAGTTTTTGGTTCTTTTTACAGTGCAAGTCATTTAAAGCTAGATATCCAAAAACATGGGGATAAATGTGTGAATCATAGACTTTCTTTATCCATATATATAAAAAAATGCAAAAATACTTCATTTCTAATCTAGGCTTATACTGATGACAATGAGCTATAATGGCTCAAAAGATAGGGTTCATTGGCAAACAGACCAAATTTTCTATTTTCAGTATGAAGAATTTTTGTTTGCCTTACATGAGAGTTGTATTTAAAGTCTATGAAGTGAGCTAAGAAGGAGTTAAACTTTAGATGCCTTCCCAATGGCCTTTTTAGAAAAGCTTTGCAATCAACAGAGAAGGACGGAGGATCAGAGAATGAACTAGTAACCTGACACTTTTCTATAACTTAAAGGAATTTCATTTTTTATTTATTTCATTTTTATTTTATTTCATTTTTATTTTATTTAGTTCCATTATAATATTTCTATATGAGGGAGCAGTGGGGCAGGCAGAGAGGCAGGTGCAAATCTTTTTAACCATTCTAAAATGTTTATGAAACTGAAAAGCAGGCAATATAGTCTATGCAATTATTCTCTCTTCTTTTCTTTTCTTTTTTTGAGTATGTTTTTACTGATTTTAGAGAGGAAGGGAGAGGAAGAGAGATAGAAATATCAATGATGAGAGAGAATCATGGATCGGCTGCCTCTTGTACAACCTACTGGGGATCGTACCCTCAACCCAGACATGTGCCCTTGACTGGAATCAAACCCAGGACCCTTGAATCCACAGGCCAACACTCTATCCACTGAGCCAAACCAACTGGTCTCCCTTGTTTTCTTATATGCCCTTATTTTCTTACTATCTTCACCTACTTTACAGATCACAAAGGTAGAAGAGCAATCCTTAAAACGCCACATATCAACTATTGGTCGTAGCTTTGGCAAAGACGCTGATGCCAAAGAGGGTGAATTTTGCGTGTAAAACGAGACGTAGGAGGTCTACCTTGAACACAAATGCCGCTCACCTACAAATGGCCCGTTGCTGCTCTTCCTACCAACACTTACAATGTCAGAGGCCCCGTAGCCACTGAAACCAAAAACTAACAGCACAAAACAAAGTAAATTAGAAGACATGGAGCTTCTAAAGGAAGTGTGGATTCGGTGAGGAGGGAAGAAAGCAGCTAGGAGGACCCAAAGGTTGGGCCACTCGCAGCCAAAAGATGGTAATAAAACAACTCTTTCCTATGTGACTGGGTTTTCTGTTTTCTTGATGGGGTTGCTGCCCCAAATTCTAGTGTTTAGATTGATGCTTCTTCTTGCAAAATGACAGACATCCCTAGAAAAGAAACTTACTGGTTATGTCATTTCCACCAGCATGAATTGCTTCTGTCAGATGGCTTCACTCCCAGTATGAATTTAAAGAAATGAGAAGAAAGCAGATGATTTTTAAATTGGGAGTTGTTAGCAGACTGACATGAGAGCTGGCTGTGCCATGGACGCAGGAATTGGGGCAGCAGGAGGACACAGAAAGTCAACAGATGGGAATAAGAAGAAACAACAAAGGCAGGAATCCACATCCCCACCCCGCCCCGCCCCCACCTCCAGCCAAAGGTTGGCTACACCCATGAAAGTGAAAGTTTCTTTCCCCTCTTGTCTTTTCCTGTTCCCTTCTGACTTGCTTTGGCCACACTATAGAACGGATAAAAACCATTTTGTGTGAGTTGGGAAACCTGGACACTATGTATTATAACACTTTCTAGAGAACAATTAGTCCAGTTTCAAACAATTTTTAATTGAACTTACTGTATATGTAACTTTGAGGCAGAACCCAAATTTTGTAATGTCTCTCTGATAAATAAAATAAATAAATCTGAGGCATGTAACACAACTCAACCAAAATCATCATATCCAGTCATCGCCTCCATCAAGTTCCTATGGAAGACTATCACTCACTTCAGTAAATCTGATATCCTGCTCAACATTTCCGGAAATCTTTATTACTTGTTTTAACCTGTAGCAAACCCTTTGGCTAAAATGAGAGCTTACCTGCATTTTAAAAATAGGAACATTCCATGCAGCTAAAAGTTATTTGGGTCTATAGCTAAAAGTTATTGATGGTGAACAAAATCTTTATCAAACCTAGTACAAATAGTATTAGTTTTCATTTTTTAATCCACAACAATGATTGAATAGTGTGGTAAAAAAAATTCTATTTAATTTAAAAAAATTTATATTTGAGGTAAAGGAAATGCATACACTGGTTCCAAAGGCTTTTACAGTTATAATGTCTATGGTACTCAAGCAAAATTTTTCTGGGTTCACACTGCATTATATAGGTTTCTGTTTGCAAAGACACAGTAACATGTGTGTGAAAATGCTTTATAGAGATTTTTAAAAACACTTATAGGAGTTATTAATCTTTAGTAAGTATTAATTTGTTTCTAATTCTAAGCTATCTTCCACTTTTCTCACAGATTAAAATAATATATCTCAATTTATCTGGCTTATTTTTCTCAAACATTTTTAAATATCATATCACTTTTTGTTAGGAAATAACTCCCCCCCCCACTTGTATATTTATGTTTAAATCCAGTTGTTTGGTGAGTTCTTCCTCACCAAAATAATCTATTATTATTTTTACCTTAATAATTATTACATCTAAAAGAATCACTGAAATTATTAAATATTTTTTATCTTGAAGTGGTTACGAGTTCCATAGTAAAGCAACAGAGACAAATCTTAATAATAAAATGTTTTCCTTTAATACTATTTACCAGTCAAAATGCTTACAACGCTGTGTTGTCACAAAAATAACCTGCATCGGAGGTACCTATTTGGGATTATCTATGATCACTGCAGGAATGCCAAAAAAGCCTGTGTTTCAATGGGATCCCTGTCTCCTTTCATTTATTTATATCCAACAGGTGATACTGTGACATCTACATTCAACTCAAAAGAACAGAAGAGAACCTTGAGAAATGTACCCTTGGTTGTACTTACTATTCATCAACACAAACCACCTAATTCTTTAAAAATAAGTCATAACCTTGGACATTGTGACCAACAATAGAAGTAGATTTTGTAAGTAAGTCGTAAGACATGTGCACAAGTCTCATTTTGTTGAGTCACAGTGGTTTTGATAATTCTATGATCATTATTAATTGCTCTGCAGAAGAGGGAATCCATATATATATGTATATATATTGATTTCAGAGAGGAAGAGAGAGGGGGAGAGAGAGATAGAAACATCAATGATGAGAGAGATCATTGATTGGCTGCCTTCTGAACACCCCCTACTAGGGATCGAGCCACAGTCAGGGCATGTGCCCTTGACTGGAATTGAACCCGGAACCCTTCAGTCTGCAGGCTAACGATCTACCCACTGAGCCAAACCAGCCAGGGAATTACTATATATTTCTTAATGCTGCCATAATCAGCATCCATGAAAAACACCTGCTGAGACATCAGTATCTTAATGCAACTTCAATTGCAATGCCTTCTAACTATAGATGTGCAAGTCCTTGTTTTAATTATTTTAATAATTCCTTTTTAACTCAAGGACACAAGCAGAATTAATATGAAGAATTTTACTTCCAATAACTTTGACCAGCTGTGTTTTTTTTTTCATGGAAGAATGCTGGTTGCCTAAATTTCTCAATAAACTGAGCAAAGCAGTAGGTAGACTACATGTCAATAATAATTCTACAAAGTGCATCCCCTGTAACAAATAGTTGATAAATAAGATAACTGTGCTTCCTTTTGAATATCTAGCCAAAAATGCTTAAAATTATTTTGACTGGCAAGTTCAAAATATATTTGACTGCACCACAGAATACATATGTAAACATGTCAAGAATTTATGAGTATTTAACCACTCGCACACTATCAATGGTCAAATTTTTATTTTTCTCCTCTTCTTTGCACCCAGTTGATTTCAGAAGGGAATATCATCAGGATGCAAGGAAAAGAAAGCCTGGAACAGTGGTGAAAGGTAAATAATTCCTTGTTGGAAGATTTCAGTAATAACTGTCACATAATCAAATTGGAAGCCCGGCAGAAAATAGTTAAGAAACCAAATAATATTAAGTGACAGCCTGATGGATGAGTTTAGCCTTTAGTTAAACTAATCTAGACAGGAATTAGAATGTGTCCATGAGACTTTAATCGCATTAGAAAATGGGGGGGGGGATGAAAACATTGAGTCATAATGGTCAGCAAGCTTTGCAGAAAAGAAAGATGAATGGAATGCAAAAGCAGCTATCTGAAGAAATAATATAATAGTCTCTAATAGTAATTTTACTTTGTCACCGTCTAAATAAAATTCATTACCATAATATCATAATTTAACCTTTTTACATACAAGTAGAGATAAACTGTTAGAAGCATAATTATAATTGTCAGCTAATTTAAATAGCACTTTATATACTAATATACTTATGAGACTATGTACACTCACTGTAATCACAAATTAAAATATCCTGAAAAGTAAAAAAAAATAGGGATTTATAGACCAGTGATTTTAAAACACTACCTTTTTTTCTTCTTCTTTTCTTTCCTTTTCAGCTTCTCTAAATCTTTCTTAGCTAGGTCTATAATTTCAATGGTCTCCTTGTCTGAGGATAGTATAGCGGGAGAGAAAGATGATGGTCCACTGAAATACGGTGATCTTGCTGTGGCTCTTGTCAAGTTCTTCCGAAGGTTCTCATTTACTGCTTCACTTTCTAATAATTTTGCCCTATTGAATAAAAACATATTTAAGTAGGAAACATTTTTTTTATTGTGGCAAAAATACATAAAATAAAATGTTCTACCCTAACCAGTTCTGCACCACCAAGTACATTAACACTGTTGTTGCAACCACTGTCACCATCTATCTCCAGAACTTCATCTTCTCCAACTGAAACTCTGTACCCATGAAGCACGAACCCCTCATTCCCCTCTCCTCCCAGTCCCCAGAAGCCTCCATTCTACTTTCTCCCTCTACAAAGTTGACTACAGCAGGAACGATAGGCATTTTAAATGAGTTATTTTGCATGCTAAAAAAGATTTCCAAAATGTCTTTCAACATTGCTACAAGGTAGGTTTTGTTTTTAAATAAATATGTTCACAGACATTAACGTGTAGGATATTTTTTAATTCCCTGGTTATATAATTACAAATGTGAAATCACACTCTTCATGCTCAAAAGTGCCAAGAGCAATTAGATTGCTTGCATTCTGGCCACTGGGCATTAGTTATCCTTGCTTTGCAAAGCCATCATTTAAACTTAACCTACGCAAGCAGCATGGTTCCCAACCTTTCAGTTCCTCATTCATCAAGCTATAATAGCATTCCTAAATCTTTGCAAAGAACAGTTAGTCAAAGTTGCCCCTAACTGTCTGAGAGACATCTGGCTCCTGAATATGTCATGGGAAAAGATGGTATCTCCAAGGAAACCTGAGTCTGATAATTGAAAGAATTCTTTTGTTTGCTCAAGTCATTCTACTAATGACAGGAGAATAATGAGTGTCCTGTCAGTAATATGCAAAACTACAGAATGACCCTGGAGTTTAGACTAAAAGGGACTCAGAGAGTCCCTCAGGCCAATCCCTTTATTTTGATTTGATTGAAACCATCAAGAACACAGTTCTCTACTTCAATATAATAGATTTCCAAGGAAAATTGGCAAAGGTGACTGAGACAGGGCTGTAAAAAGAAAATACTACTTACTACACTCTACCTCAAAACTGTAATACTAAGTACTTTTGCCATAAGGAAAACTATTTCAGAGAAAAATGCTAGATTATTTGCAACTATTAAAGCTCTCAAAGGCATAGTCAGCTCAGTGTTTTCATTACCTACCAAAATGATTCATGACACTGTCAAAACCGGCTAGAGACAGAGTGTATAGAAATCAATGAATATATGTTTCAAGTTAGTTTCCAACTAATTTTTAATGAAATTGTTTAATTATATATCTGGTGTCATATGTGAGCAGAACAATAATTATAACATTTTTAACTGGTTAAATAGTTGTGTACCAACTTCTAGGTTAAGTATTAATATTATTTTAAAATCATAAATATAGTAATGTCATTTTAAAAATAAGAAGGCAACCGAAGCCCTGACTGGTATGCTAAGTGGTTAGAGCATCAATTTGTACATCAAAAGGCCGTGGGTTCCATTTCCAGTCAATGGCATGTACCTGGGTTGCAGGTTCGATCTCCCAGCCTCAGCTGGGGCATGTGTGGGAGTCAACCAATCGATGTATCCTTCTCACATCAATGTTTCTCTCTCTTACTCTCTCCCTCACCTTCCACTCTCTCTAAACAATCTTTCTAAAAATCAATGAACAGAATATCCTCAGGTAAGGATTAACAAGAAAATATAAAAAAAGAAGGCAACCAAAGTATAAAAACTCAGCTTAACTATAATAACTCAAAGTCAAAACTTATACTTTTCTGTATTTTCAATATCTATCACAAAGCTTGGGTGCATAATGATGAATATTAATAATAAATGAAAATATAATAAATGAACTGTCAATAATGATCTGTATTTTAATTGGCTGATATATATAGTAGTCAGACAACTTGTGCTTTTATTTTAAACTAGAGGCTTGGTGCACAAAATTCATGCACTCAGGGAAGGGGGGCGTCCCTCTGCCTGGATTGTGAGAGGGTGCAGGCCAAGCCGAGGGACCCCACTGGTGCACAATCAGGGCTGGGAAGGGATGCAGAAGGTTGGCCAGCAAGGGAGAGATCTAGAGAGGGCTCCAGGGCATGTCCAGCCTGTCTCTCTCAGTCCTGATCGGCCAATCACCAGCAGCAAACTAACCTACCGGTCGGAGTGTCTGCCCCCTAGTGGTCAGTGCACATCATAGCAAATGGTTGAGTGGCTTTAGCATATCATTAGCATATTATGCTTTGATTGGTTAAACGAACTACTGGATGACCAGACACTTAGCATATTAGGCTTTTATTATAAAGGAAGTTTGCATTTGGTAGGGGCATAGTCAATGCTTCTTCAATCCTGGTGCTGATTAAGGCTTTAAGGCTCATCTCCACAAATCCCATGCTACATCAGCAGAACCTGCTTTCTTTTTTATGGGCTGTAGAGAGAGAGCCTCTTTCCCTTCACACTCACCCACCCATCCACTAGTTGCTGCCTGCATTTCATTTAACAGGAGACTAAGCAGTGAGGCATGAAAGGAAGTACCCAGACACCCCTGGGAAGGAGCTGGCTGAGGGCTTGCCTCTCAGCTGTTATTCTTGGACCATTCATCTCTAAAAGCCTCCACTGTTTCCTCTGTAAAATGGAGATGAAAAATATATACTTCCCTAGAATTATTGTGAGGATCAATGACACAATGAATTTAAAACTCACCTGACTGATAATGCATTTAACAAATAATAACTATTTTATCAAAAAAGTTGCTAACAATATAATCATCTAACATAGGGGATTCGTTAAATCAATTAAAAATAGAAGAGAGCACTATACAAAACCGTGCAGAAATCATGTTAGAAAAACCGTACCATTTTTTTAAATAATAGCTAGTCAAATTTCAAAGAATAGATAGCAAAGCAATATATATCCCTGATATCAATTTTGCTAAAGTATATGTTGAAAAAATATTGAAGAGATACACCAAATGTTAACATCAGTTATAGAAATGGTGGGAATGTGGTTTTAATTTTGTTTATACTGTCTTATATTTTCAAAAATTTCTACAAAAAATATAAATCCCACCAAAATAAGAGTTGATTAATTAGTGACTAAAATTTCACACAAAAATAATATGACATGTAAGTTATTAAAAGATAAGTGGTATTATTTTACAACTAGAATAAGATTTGAAATATAAACATTTCCAAGTGACAATATATAAATTTGTGTTAAGTTTAAGAAGCTGTGAATAAATGTCTTCCTAAGACCAAGTTTTGATAGAAATATGAATTGGAGCAGGATTTAGTAAATAAAAACAGAATGTGAGAACTTGGACATAAATAATGTTAACATGTCAGATCCTTACAGTATTTCTGAATTTAAGAACTTTTATATCCTGTGCTTTTATTTCCACCAATAATAACTCTTTGAAACCAGCAGGTATTACCTCATTCTTACAGATGAATTAAAGCTCAGAGATGTTAGGTAACTTTCCCAAGGACACACACTTCTTAAGATAGAAGCTTACATTTCAAACCAGGGAATCCAATTTAAATCCAAAGCTCGTTTATGCTTATCCCACGTGCAAATCATGTTTATGTTGTAAATTACAGTGCTGGAACTCTACAGAACTACTCCTCAGCAGTGGGACACCCTTAATTAAAGAACCATCAAAGAAAAGTTGGGAAAGTGGAACGAGCTGCTAACCTACACCAGGAAAGATCTGATCACTGCTTGATCTGTGTTCGCTAAATGGCTTAAAGAATAGTCTTGCCCTGGCCAGTTTTCTCAGTGGTTAGCGCACTGGCTCCGGGACTGGAAGGTCCTGAGTTTGATTCTGGTAGAGGGCACATGATCTGGGGGCCAATCCATGTGTCTCTCTCACATCGATGTCTCTCTCTCTCTCTCTCTCCCTCCCTCCCTCCCATCCACTCTCTCTAAAAAGCAATGGGGGAAAAACCTCAGGTGAGGATTAACAAAAAACAAAGAATGGTCCTAACTCGAGAACTAGAAGGAAGATACTTAATGCTGCTTCAGTCACTAGGAGGAGTGGAAATGACCGCATCAGTCTTCTAGGAAACAGTACCACTAGTGAAGCCATTTGTCAAAGGAGAGATCAAGCTTAGGTAAGGCCTTACAATAACAGAGCACAATAACCAAAGCAGAGGATCAGCCTTCACTGTTGGCCAGTGCTGAGGAAATAAAAGAAAAGCAGGCTAGGAGCAGGACGAGAATCTCCTGGAACTGAAAAGTAGCTATCAGGTGTGTCTCAGGGAATGGTAAACATGGGTGCTACAGAATAAAGAAAGACACGATTGGGGCAATAGGCAGGAATGAGCACTGCCAACATAGGATGAAAATACAGGCCCAGCTTGACTAGAGTTTCCAGTGGCCCAGCCATCTCTGCCATAAAGGTAAATCTTGGAGACATGTATACAGTAAAAAAGTAACAGTTAATAGAGTCACTCTTGTCACCACATCAGATGTCTGCTCATTTGTCTCTTGCTTTTGAAAGCTTAAGGGATCCAATGTGCCTAATCAAGGCAAGAACAGTGGAAACATTACTGATCTCTGTTTAAGAATTGTTAAATAGCACAGTCAGTGTGGCTCGGTGGTTGAATGTCAACCAATGAACTGGGGAGGGCGTGTCACAGCTTGATTCCCAGTTAGGACACATGCCCAGGTTGTGGGCTCCATCCCCCGTAGGGGGCATGCAGGAGGCAGCCAATTGGTGATTCTCTCTCATCATTGATGTTTCCATCTTTCTCTCCCTCTCCCTGCCTCTCTGAAATCAATTTAAAAATATTTATTTATTTATTTACTTATTTATTTATTTATTTATTTTGCAGCATGGATGGAACTGGAGAGCATTATGCTAAGTGAAATAAGCCAGTCAATGAAAGAAAAATACCACATGATCTCACTTATTTATGGATAATAAAGACCATTATAAATTGATAAACATAAACGGATACAGAGGCAGAACAGCATTTAACAGACTGTCAACCTACAGCTGGAAGGCTGGGGAGAGTTGGGGGGAGTTAAGAGATCAACTGAAAAACTTGTGTGCATGCATATAAGCATAATCAATGGACACAAGACACTGGGGGGGGAGAGGGGAGAGGGGAGAGGGGAAGGCCAAGGGGAAAAAATGGAGACCTAACACTTGTTATGATACTTTAAGCAATAAAACAAAATTTAAAAATATACATATATATTTTTAAAGTTTTTTTTTAAAAGAATCCCTAGACTAGTCAGAGGAAGAGAAAGGGAAAGAGAACACAAATACAAAATGGAAACGCGTTAGGGCAGCTGTGAAACAGTTCCCCCTTGGTTATTTTCTGCGAATATGTACAGAAATGGGATCTGAGCTATTTAGATGCTCCCCACGGAGCTGACTGTGGTTTTATTGCAAAGGAAAGTGGCTGAGCCATCAGGACAAACCATGGAATCTGAACATATTACAGAAACGATCAGTGTCCCTGACCTTCTTTTCAATCCCTATTCCCGCAGTCTGGGCTCAGGCGATGACATTCCTTTTACTGATTTCTATCATTCCATTTACTACATGTAAGTTCTCCACCTACACTGTGAACTCCTTGTTCATGTCACACTTGCTCATGGCATGGTGCCTCTGGCACACAGTGAGCATTTGTGGTATGTGTGTGAAACGTGAGTGACGAAGGAGTCTCTGTACCAGAGGGGCAGGCAAAGTGGTAGGGATGCAATGATTCATACATAAGGTGTAGCTGGAAAAGCGGAAGGGAACCAGAGTGAGCAGAGATTTTTAAAATTAGAGATGATCCCTAGCCAATCTGGTTCAGTGGATAGAGGTCAGCCCTCAGATTAAGGGGTCCTGGGTTTGATTCCGGTCAAGAGCATGGACCTCTCTCCCTCCTTTTCACCCTCTCTAAAAACAATCAATGAAAAAATATCCTTGGGTGAGGATTAACAATAACAATAAAAAATTAGAGATGACTCATTGATGTTGACCATTCCCGAAGGGTGAGGGAAGGCACCAAAGATCGCTACATCCACATGCCTGTCTTGTGCGTCAGGTCAGGTAAGTTCCCATGAGGGGTGTGACCAGCAGAGTAGGAAGATAACATGGGAACATAACATGGGAAGAGACGGAAGGAACATTGTTTGGGAGGTGGCATTATGGAAAAGCAAGTACGTATTCCCCTAAAGTTAACCTGACCGAAGGGCAGAAATATCACCGTGAAGAATGATTAAACAGTAAACCCACAGATAGCAATATTGCTGCGCTGAAAAGCCCAAAATGTGCTTTCATCTTACAGACCATGAACTGTACCTGAGATCTTCAATCTCTTTGATGTAACTGTGAATCATGTTACTAATCTCCTCGTTCCCTTCCCCTGCAAGATAAAACATGAAGTTCAGAATTTCCTCTAAATTAAACCTTCAACCAAACAGAATGGGAGAAAAACACTAAGCTACAGAAACCAAGTAATAATGCTTTCAAACACAAGTCCTACAGCAAATGTTCCACCCTTAACTACACAAGCAGACAGCAAGATAAAACAGCAAAGCAAAGGGCACATTTGGTTCCTGTAAGAATGTATTATTTTCAAATTAAGCATTTAATTGAAAATCACGGATTGTATATTTCTACTTCATTGTACACAGGTTGACATTTCTACTTCAAATGTTCGAGATAATTCATGAACACACAGAACGTGCCCTGCTCTCCCGCGACATATCCCTTACTCATCCCACCCTACAGGCTTACCTGCTCTGGCAAGAACCTGGTTGGCCTGATCACTAACAAGCTGGGTGATTCTGGTCCTCAGAGCATCCACCGTCTCCTGCATAGCCTTAATTCTCACACGCAGGTTATTATTCTCAGTCTGCAGCATGGCATTCTCATGAAACATGTCATTGATGCTTTCCACTCCCTCCTCATCAATTATTCTTTTACCCTAGAAAAGAAAAAGATGTCCCTGCTGGTTGAGGAGCCTTAAATACACAAGAGATTTGTTTAAGGATATCACAGGACTAGATGCAGTTCTACAACCAAGAGCCCTTTGTCTTAACAGCCTCACGGCAAAAGTGGAACCCTTTGCTCCATAGCATCCCTCCGTGGCAGTGCTGTCACTAAAGAAATTGATGGAGCTCAGTTGGTTGGAGTGGAGTGTTCTCTGAGGCACACTGGAAAGTTGTGGGTTCCATTCCCAGTCAGGGCACATACCTCAGTTGTGGTCCGGCCTGTATAGGAGGCAACCGATGGATGTTTCTCCCCCTTCTTCCCTCTCTAAAATCAATTTAAAAAATAATAAATTGATTGATTAAATAGGAAGCCTTTTGAAACAGATTGAAAGATAGACTAACCGTCATTAAAGGCTACCCACAAGGAAAACCAGAGAATTCTACCTTCAAAAGGAAGGAGACAGACAGGAGGCTCTAGAGAAACATGTGTGCAAGCCATCAGAAAAGGCATCGCTGTGTTCACAAAATGCAAAGTCAAACCCAGTGGCTTACTGTCTTGTACTCCATGAGCTCCATCTGAAGTCGTGTGATCTCACTGCGGAGTGCATTGATCTGCTGGCTAGCTCTGTCCTGATTGACCATCACCTTGTTCTTGATATTTCTAGCTCGATTGGCGTATTTGAGGGTATTTAAAGTTTCCATAAAATCTCTGTCTGAAGGGCTGACGCATGCTATCATGATTGTTTGGCTGAAAGTGACAAAGAAGAATTAGGTTTACAGGTAAAAGCAAATGAAACACTGCAATAATCACTTTTTAAATTCCTGCGTTTTGAGTAATATCTTCTCTTTGAGACATCAAAAGATTGAGACTGATAACTTAAGAATAAAAGCAAATGTAAAAGCCCCTATGCTTTACAATTATCTTAAAGAAAATGAATTTATATTATCCTTCTTTGATCCATAATGTTTTGAGAAAGTATAAGTACATATATTTCTCACCTCTTTACAAAAAAGAGTTGAGGCAATGCACACAGAATAATTCTAAAACTTTATCTATGTTCCAAATTGAAATTCAAAAATCTTTTATTTTCTATTTAATATTTGAGGATTTAAATGTTTTTATTTTTATTTAATCACTTGTAACCTGATTTTTGTTGTCAGCAAAAAAATTTGCACTAAAATCCTATCACCTGAACAAGTTTATAGTACATCCATGTGTTATAAGAAACATCATTGTAATTGATTGGTCAAAGCTCAGACCAGATTACACAGAGAAATGGGAAACATTACTTTACAGTAATGATGAGTACTTTACCAACCGAAGAATAGAATACTAAAATGCTTAGTATGCCCCAGCTATTATGTCTGTCAAAGAAACAGACAAGGACATTCTAATGGGCACTGACACTGAAAGAGCGAATTTACCCACCCCAGTAGGGAATTCATGCCCATCAATTCTAATCAATCACCTCCTACTCTCCTGCTTCCATGCCTGCCTTCTGCCTTCCCCCAACACAGCACGCCTAGTAACCCTTTTAAAAGACATCCCATTCCACCCATCATTTTCCCTTTATTGACTCTTGCTCATCCTTATCCTCATTCTTATTATTATTCAAGGCTCAAATCAGGTATCATCTCATCCAAGAATCCATCCCTCATCTGACTGAAGTTTTTCTCTCTGCTTCTTCATACCCCTTGCATATCTCTTTTTATTGGTTATATTATGATTATTATGATTATTTTGAAATTTTATAGATGCCAGCTCTTACACCCTAAACTTTAGGGGTCAAGAATCATCAACTTTTATTGATTAGTATATTTTGCAAAACACAATATTTAGAACATACTAGGCCATTAATAATTGTTTGTGGAGTATGTCATGTGCATATAATATTTATTTATTGGACATCTGAAAGTTAAGATAATTCATGCACCCCTAGCTCTCTTTTGATGAAGAAGATAAGATAATCAAGTAAGAGTAATAGTTATAGACACTGATTAGGGAACAGGACTACTCAACGTATAGACCCCAGTCCAATGCCAGTCTGCAAATTATTTGTAAACAGTTCGTAGTAAGTATAGAAATGAAAAATAAGCATCTTAAAATTTTGCAACATTTAACATTGCTATAATCAATAAACTCACTGACTAGAGTATAGATTAGTTCCAGTGTTTCTGAATTCACATGGTAAGTCACAAATGGGGAAAGCTGAGTACAGTCATGCACAACATTAACCCGCCACAAATCTGGGGTGGAGGAGGAAAAGTACTTGTCCTTGAAAAGCATTGGGATCAAGTGCTTAAGGAGAATGGGGAAAGTTAAGAATGAGAGGTGCTAAGATCTATTATACAGGGAAATGGTCATTAAATAAAATCCAAAAGACACATATTCAAAAATGGTTGTGTTTATGAAAAGCTCAAAAGAAAATATTAAAGTTGTTTACTTTTAAAGTTTATATAAAACCACATATCTGTCTTAAACGAAACCATACCATTTATATTATTATGTTATATATCATATATTATTATATCATATACCATATTATATTACACATTAGTGAGGAAATGTATTACAATGTTAACAGTAGTTACTTGTAAGTAATAGAAATATAACTGATTTTTCTCATGCTTGTGTTTTTCTGCCCTTTTCAGAATTTTTGCTATAATCTTATTATAACTTTATAAATGTATAAAATCCAGCTTCACTCTTAAAAATAAAAGTCACTAGATTGTGCATAAAAATATATGCAGCTTGTGTCCAAAAATATCTTTGATCTAATTTTTCTTTCAAGAATAATTTATACAAACATCACAAAATGAAGGTCTTCCATTCCCAAAAGCTTATGCAAAGTGCAATGCTTTTAAATTGAGTTCAATCTTAAAATTTGAAGCAGGAATTGATGCTCACTAAAGAGGTTTTCTTGTTTGAAGAGTTACCATTTGTAAGGAAATGGATGAGAAGTACCTGAGTTTCTTTAACTTGAAAACATTAAAATAGACTCTGTTAATTGTAAAAGAATGAATAAAAATGTAACGGCTACCTGTAACTTGCTGAATTGTACTGTTTGAACTTAAATGCCAAAAATGTTTCTATTCATAAAGTCAACATGTTGATGTTTATAAGAAGGAATGCATTAGAAAATAATGTGGTTAGCTGATGAAACATCAGAATAATTCAAAATATGAAAAGGGAGGAATATCAGTGATGCTGACGAAGTTCATAAACAGCAAATACCTTGTATTTCATTCAACTGACATTCTTAAAAGTTTTTCCACATGCAAAAAAAATAGTTTAATTTTTAGGAGACTTTGTAAAATAGTAGAAAGTATATTTAAGTTACTTTGTGTTTGCGTAGACAGGATTTATTTCTCAACAAAATTGTATTAGGCATATGCTATGTGACAAGCACTTAAGCAAACAATGATAAAGTAGAAAGAGCACGTGCTATGGACTTCATTTACAAGCTAAGTGACTGTGAATCAATGACTCTCTGGATTTCAATTTTCTTGTCTACAAAATAGAAATAATAATACCTATTTCAAGGGGGATTGTAAGGACTATGTGAAGGAACAACATACAGAAAGCCTCACACGTTTTAGGTAGTTAATAACTGTTAGTGTCTCATCCTATGATTTATAATAAAACCAGTTTTTATCAGTTGCCTTACAAACTTATAATAATAATGTATAACTGAAATTTACAAATATGGATAATCACTTATGCATACCTGTTACCCCCGAGGGAATCCTGGAGCAGTCTTGTCAGCTTAGAATCTCTGTAGGGGACATGGGTGGCCCTCTTGCTCTTGTCTCCCAATGCACTTATTACATTGCCAAGTGCCAACTAAAAGAGAGAGAAAGAAAAATGATAAAAATTTACTAGTTATAACACTTTTAAATAACAAAAGCTTAAAGCTTATAGAGAATAGCATGGAGACATGACAGAATTGAAAACATTCAGGTCTGGGTTTGTTTTTGTTTTTTTGTTTTTTGTTTTACATTTATATTTTGAAGTATGACCTAAACTTCAAATTTTCTCTATTAACTATTAAAAACTGACATGAAATTTCACTAAAACTGACTCAAAATGCAGTACTATATATACCCATAATTCACAAATATTTAAACTTCTATTCAGAAATTTTCTTTAGAAATAAAAGATTGGTGACTTTCAACTATCCCTAGAATTATCCGACCATCAGGTTGTGTCCCCAGAACACTGTCAATTCATGTTGCAAATTCTTCTCCTCGACTCAATGAAGAAATAAAATGTTTAAGTAGTTCAACAGTTTCATAACACTATCTTGTTGAAATATAGCTGCCTTGTGGGAAAACAAACGCTCCTTTAACCAATATAAACATATCACTGTGATTCCTCTGAAAAACTTATTCCTAATCTAAGTATGACTGTCTTTAGAAATACAACGAGTCTATGAGCTAAGCATCCAATATTGAAAGGGAGTAAGTCAAATCACCGAACTCTTCAGTCACTCCTCCTGCCACCCCTACTGCTTTTTTTGCTGTCACCGAACTAGCCCCCACAGCATAAGCATTAGCCTAAATGTGGGTCACACTTCTCTTCAGTGATGCAAACATCTCTACCCATGTCTTTGTTAGGCCAACGGAGCACGCAGAAGGGCCTTTGGCATCACACTGTCTCTTTGTCCCTCTCTCCCAGACAGGTTACAGTTTGAACTACTTGCTGCATTGAAACTTGACCAGATATATCTGAACATGCTTCAACAGCCGAAACAGGAAAATAGACCAATGACTTTTGTCTTTTGTAAAATGGAACAAATGTAAATACCACCATAATCTTATCTCCTAAAAAATTCAGAAAAATACACAAAATTCAAGATACAGGTCACTTCCTTAAACACAAAATTCAACCACATGGTGGGAGCACCAAGATGGGTATCAAGATGGAGTTGGACATCTGGCTCTGCCTAATCAGCCTCAACTGTCAATTCCCCCCCAGAAGGGTTGTCCCCATACAGGAGCAATACTGAGCAATGGCAAGATCGGGACATGTGATTGGAGGCCCCAGCTCTAGGGAGGGGGAAAAAGTAGAAAACACTTGCCTTGATGCTGTGAGCATCGCAGAAGAATGTCATTACATTCACGGAGGAACGAATGTCCAATTTTATAACAAAGTCAATAAGCAGAAAAGATTGGTTACACAAAAAGTTACTCTAAATTTTTTTTCTTCCAGCCCTGGCCAGTGTGGCTCAGTCATTGAGCATCATCCCATGCATCAAAAGACTGCCAGCTGGTTCCCAGTCAGGGCTCGCGCCCGGGTTGCAGGCTGGATCCCCAGTAGGAGGCATGCAGGGAGGCCCCCTTTCCTTTCCTCCTTATAACAGAAACGTCATGGTGTTTTCCAATAAAAAGCACCACTAGGTGGCAGGGTATTAAAGTTAATTCCTATTACAATCTAAAAAGTTCTCATTTGGAAAAAAATCTACTAAAAAATATGGACTATAATTCCCCAAATAAGGCGACTGTCACAAAATGTGAGCAAAAAAAAAAAAAAAATTACTGTGAAAGTCACCCTATGCCATAATAAAAATTAAGTGTTGACACTGACAAAATGTTTTTAAATGTGGAATTTGTAACTCCCTTCCACAATTTATACTATTTTCTGAACATATCATAAAATTTAATCCAACTGAATTTACATACATGAAGAGAATCTGAAATGTGAAAGAAAGACTAAAACATCGTGAGGAGATCAACATTCAGTGCATTATGCCTAAGCTTACAAGTTTATTGTGACTCTCATCTCTGAGCTGAGTGCATGAAGGCTTTTCACTTGGGCATTAAATGTTACAAAAGAGAAAAGAACAATGGAACGTCTCTGACGTATTCTCAGCACACAGCCTCGGTCTTAGTCTTACAAGTCCACAGTTGATGGAAATGCCTTCTTTTGCCCTCTCGCCTGTGGCTCCAGTTCTCTTCAGTCTTTCCGATCCTGCCAGATCAACAAAATGGAACTTTGCCGTCAGCGTTTCAAATTCATTCATCTGTGATGATTCCGAAATCACCTTGTTATCAGTAGCATTTTCCTGCAATTGAGGATAATAATTAAAATATTTTTATTAATGTGACACTAAATATCTTCTAACCCCTATCCCTTTATATGTGTGTGTGTGCGCACCATGCACACACACGCAGGCATACAGCCAAATAATTATAAATGCAAAAATGTCTGATAGCAGTTAGAAGCTTACAACAAAGTCAGAAAGAAACTTGACAGTCAGAACCCAGCTGGTATGAACTACAACTTCGCTTATATTAATAAAAGAACACCTACAGCACAAAGTCCTCAAAAGCAAAGCATCTCGGGTGACTACCTCCATCTTACTGTCTGGTTGCCATAGACACATATCCAAACGCTTATTTCAAAACCTTACACAGTTAGCCAGCTTCAGCTTACACAGGGTCAGAGACATCTCATTGGGGAAGGAAATAATTAAACAAACTAAATGTGATTCAAATGTACTCTTCTCCTGGGATTTTTGTGATTTGGGGGGAAAAATGACCTGAAAGTTTAAGAAATCCAACTAGTAACTCACAGCATCTATTTGGGGACACATTCTGGTTTGACACAAGTGGATGGTAAAAATAGCATGTGAGCGAGAGCTCTGAACATTCATCTGTGTGCTTGCTGTGGTCCGGGATAAGGCACCCAGCTTCAAGCACTGCATCATCTGGAAAGGGGGAAGAAAGAACAATGTTTAAGCAAGATACCATACAGTCGGAAGTCTGAGCTAACGCTAAAACCCACTGTGTTGAGAGACGTAAAGGATGTGGAATTTCTTATTATTTTAGTTGCATGCACTTTTTGAGCTGAACTTCTCAGTATAATAGAGTATTATCTTTTAAGCAGAAGAAAACACTGAGATTCCATTGTCTGCCTTTTGCTGACATTTGCAGTTTTTATTCCAAACTGTTACAGGGGAACACTTGGGAACAAACTGAGCAAAATCTTCAATTATTCAGGCTGCCCTGTATCGTCTGTCAAAATATTTTTGTAACTTTTCTTAGCAGTCTCTTTAGGAGCCATGGTACATTCGTATACTTATGAAGGCAAAAGGTGCAAAAGGATTGTGGTCCCAGCCTTCACCTTTAATGACCAAACTCTCTTTTCCTGCTGTGAATACACACACACACACACACACACACACACTGTCTTGAATTCTTTTGATGCTACAATATGTGAACTGACTTTATCATAGCTGTGACATTTTTAAGAATAAACTCCTAATATAAAATATATGAGGAAAAAAGGCAAGATTTTTACAAGATGCTACACTTAAAAATACAAGTTTCAGAATTTGATCTTCAGCAAACCATAAACAAAGCTGAATATTAAATAAAGCCAAATATGCCCTCTTTTAAATATAATATGAATGTCACCTCTGATTCTGTATTCACAGTACGTGTTGTGACTCCCACAGTATAAATTCCTCCAGTTGAATCTTCATGAATTCTTATATTTGATTTCTTATTTTTTGCATCAATATCACGTGTGGTATCAAATAAGTCAAGGACCTCTTCATTGTACAGCTACCAAAAAGAAATATTGCAAGTTTAAATTTAAAAGAAACTGCCTCATAGCTTAACAACATGTAGTGTATAATGTTATCTTTCAAACATATCTTAAAAGTTCTTCAAAATGACATATATTTCTTCAAAATAGATAAAAAATGGATGAGGAAATTATTACAAGTTCAAATGAATGTCAGGTTTCTTTATAAGAGTAAGAGAACAGTAAAGGACGTAATCGTGACTGATAAGTTGAGAGCTAGCTAAAATGATTTATTAATCCTTCACAAGTGATAAGTATCTCTCTATATATAAAAAGCCAGTGACCGAAATGCTGTATTGACCATAACAACCCGTCATTATGACACCCACTGAGGCCAGCAAACCAGCCTGATTGAGGGGTGGGACTGGCCAGCCGGCCAACCTCTTGCAGCCCCTCCCCCTGGCCAGCTTCACCCCAGATCTGCTGCCCCTCCCTCCAGCCAGCTCCACCCCCCAATGAGCTCCCCCCGACTAATCAGGGGTGGGACCAGCCATCCAATCACCCGTGGCCCCTTCCCCCAGTCAACCTGGCCCTGATCAGGTCCCCATCAGAACGGGCCAGCCAGCCAACATCCCATAGTCACCTCCTCCTGATAGGCCTGGCCCCAATCTGCCCCAATTAGGGCTGGGCCAGCTGGACCCCACCTGTGCATGAATTCATGCACTGAGCCTCTAGTTTATAAATACAAGCAAACTCTAAGAAATATGTACCAAATGTAGACAAATCCTAATTAAGATTTTAAGAGGTTTTACTACTTAAGCTAAAAATATATTTCCTAGTGTCCTGCAGCTTTTCTTATTTATATAAAAACTAGGGCCCAGTGCACAAAATTTGTGCACTCAGGAGGTCCTTCAGCCCGCCTATGCCCTCTCGCAGTCTGGGACCCCTCAGGGGATGTCCACCTGCTGGCGTGCCTGGTCAGCCTGGGTGAGGGGCTGATGGTTGTTTGCAGTCTGGCCAAGCCCCACAGTGTGAACCCTCACCCCACTGGGGTGTGGCAAGCTAGGGTGATGGGATGAGGGCTGTTTTCAGGCTGCCCACAGTCCCTTCAGGTTTTGGGTCCCTACTGGGGTACCTGGCCAGCCTGGGTACAGGGCTGAAGGCCGTTTTCAGGCTTTCAGGCTGCCCACAGCTCCCATTGACCCAAAATCCCAGCAAGGCTGGCTAGAATCAGGTTTCTGGGGTTTATTTATCTTCTATAATTGAAACACTGTTGCTTTAAGCTGAGGCCTAGGCAGGTAATGAAGCCACCTGTTTGCTTCAGCTCCGTGGCTTCCATAATTGAAACAATGTTGCCATTAGTAGAGGCCCAGCCAGCCTAGGCAGACAGTTTTCTCCATCGCTGGTGCAATGGAAGCTTCCTGTTTGCTTCAGCTCTGTGGCTTCTATAATTGCAACTATGTTGCCTTGAGCAGAGAGAGGGCCAGACAACCTAGGCAGACAGTTTACTTCTGGTGCAACAGAAGTCTCCTGTTTGATCTAGTTCCATGGTGGTTGGCCTCCATCTTGGCTGGGTTAATTTGCATACAGCCGCTCTGATTGGTTGGTGGGCGTGGCTTGGCTGGTGGGTGTGGCTTAGGCATCCCAGAGAAACAGTCAATTTCAATATTACTCTTTTATTAGAGTAGATTAATACTTAATGTTTTGCAAGGTGAGCAATGATATTAGTGTTTCTGTGTCAACACAGGCTGACAAGATTGAGCTACTCCTTGGAAGAGGATGCACACACCATTTTTCTATCAGTATGCTTTAAAGTCTCAATACCCCACAGCATTTTGGAGAGCAAAAGGAAAAATGGAAGAACACTTTTTTTTTCTTTTTCCATTGGTTATTTCTCTTGCTTTGGTTTTTACTAAACCGGGATGGCTATTAAAATCAGCAGTAAGATAACTGATGTTAATTAGGGTTGTTTTCTATTCTGTGCTGTATAATGTCAAATAAAATGTTTCACCAATGACCAAATATTATTTCAGGATGTCCTGACTAGAATTAAACTAGAACATTCTTTGAACAAAGCACCCAGAACTATAATGTCACCCACCATTCACCTAACTACAATATTGCTCATATCCGACATGTCCTCTGACTGTCATGTACCTCCCACCAAACTAGACTGACCTAAATGAATCCAAACCTGCCCCAACCTTTGGACTTTGTATCAAAACATCTGCCTGTCCTTGCAGGAATACCAGCTTCTGCAGCCAGATTAGTGCTGCAGCCTTAGTCCTATTATTCCTCATGCTCTCTCCCTCCCTTTCAGTCTTAATCACTGAGTTTCCAGCACTTTGTGAGCCTGCCTACATTATAACAGTAATTAGAGGTAGGGTCCAGAGAGATTCTGAAATAAACAATATTAATTCTTTTACTCTATGGACACTGGCCAAGCATTTATAATCTTAAAAGCCAACAAGTAAGGAATACTTATTATCTATTGTCTATTCTTCCTGCTACCTATGACCTAATGTTCATTTATTCAAACATTTATTGAGCACTCTGTGCAAAACACTGTATAGAAGCCAGAAGCATAAAATCATAAAGTGTACGGTCTCAAGGACAAAATTTAAAATAAACAAATGACACAATTAGTCCTTTACCTCTAAGAATTGTGCATTCACTTTAAAATCTGGAGGAGGAAGCGCATTTTTCATTGCGGTGTGTTTTTTTTCTTCAATGCTCTTGAAAAGGTGTTTAACAGCACGAGAAATAATACCCTGTTCTTCCTCGATGATGTTCACATCAAATCCTGTTCCCATGGTGTATGTTTTACCAGCTCCAGTCTGAATAGAGCAACAGAGAATAATATGTGCTTGTCTGTAATAACATAACCTCAAAGAACAAAAATGAAAGTGCAACTGAACTGACACTTCTGAAGAGTTACATCTCCATGAAAATAACTTGGTACTTACTTGTCCATAAGCAAAAACTGTAGCATTGTATCCTTCAAAGCAACCTTCAATTAGTTTCTCTATGCAATGAGTGTAGATCTGTTCTTGCTGGGAGTCAATGTCAAACACATAATCAAAAGTAAAGGCTTTGTCTTTCCCTAGGAAGACCTGAGGTTCTCCTGGTGTGACCGAAGTACAAATATGGCATCCTTCAATCTTTTCTTTGGCAAGTTGTGGTCTTATTCTGTGAGAAATAGTCAAGAAAAAATAAAAGAAGATATAATAAATTGAAAAAAAATCTAAGAACTAGGACAAAAATTCCTGAACAAAAAATTTTTTTTTAAAAAGCCATGCCGGCTTCTTATGTTGAAAAGTTTAAATAAATTATACTGAGTCAGGTACTTAGCAATACCAAAACTAATCATGAAAAAAGTAAATCTAAACTAATAAAAGCAAAATAGTAAAATTAACCGTTTCTTTGAGACAGGGTAAGCCACGCCCACCAGCCAATCAGAGCGGCTGTATGCAAATTAGCCCAGCCAACATGGCGGCTGCCACTCACAGACCTGAGTAATCCTTTAGGCAGCGTCCATTGCAGCAGGAGCGAAAGGGAAACTGTTTTTGGCCCTTGGCGGGCAGGCTCCGAAACATGTTTCAATGATGTAACAATCATAGAATCCTCGGGAGCTGAAGGGAACAGGCCTGGCCTGACTCACTAAGAGTAACAAAGTCTCATTATAGATGCTGCGCTGGGAGGTGAAGCAGAGGAGGTTTCGTTACCTCAGCCCACCTCAGCTTAAAGGAACAGTATCAATTATAGGAGATAAACCCCAGACACCTGCGTCCAGCCAGCCTTGCTGGGACGTTGGGTCAATGGGAGATGTGGGCAGCCTTAAAGCCCCTCACCCAGGCTGGTCAGGCACGTCAGCAGGTGGACATCCCCCGAGGGGTCCCAGACTGCGAGAGGGCACAGGCTGGGCTGAGGGACCTCCCGAGTGCACAGAGCAGCTGCAGGGCGGGACAGCGCAGGACCCAGGACCCGTGAGTGGGAAACAGGCGGCAGGGTTGGAGGGCACCGGGAAGCAGGTAAGAGGCGGCAGGGTCGGCGGCCTGCTTGGTGGCTTCCCAGGCCCTTTGCGGGGCATCGGGGAGCGGGAAAGAGGCGGCGGGGGGGTCTTGGCCTGCTTGGTGGGCTTCCCAGGCCCTTTGTGGGGCATCGGGGAGTGGGAAAGAGGCGGCAGGGGGGTCGGAAGCCTGCTTGGTGGGCTTCCCAGGCCCTTTGCGGGGCATCGGGGAGCGAGAAAGCAAGGCTGCAGGGGCCGGGGTCCTGCTTGGCAGCTCCCCAGACCCCTTGGTGGCACTGGGAAGTAGGAAAGGAAGGCAGCAGGGGACGGTGAGTGGGAAAGAGTTGGCGGCCTGCTTGGCGGCTTCCCAGGTCCCTTCCAGGGATCAGGGAGCAGTAAAAGGCTGGCCTGACCACAAGGCGGGGTTTTCCCTGCTTTCTGGTGGCTGGAGGAAGATGGGCAGTAGGCAAGCTTGGGAGGCAGGCCACACCCAGCCCTGGCCACAGCTCAAAAAAAGAGAACAACATGCAGGGGAGGGCAAGAGTCTGAGAGATCAACATAGAGGGGATGCCTGCTCCAAGCCTCCATGGTGTGCCTGGGGGCAGGCACCCAGCAGGTAGACACACACAGGACTGCTCCAAGCCTCAGATGCAGCTGGGGGCAAGTCCCCAGTGGCCACACACACACACACACACACACACACACACAAAAGGTGCCTGGCAGACTGGGGCCATCATAGGACATCCACTGAGGGGTCCCAGACTGTGAGAGAGCACAGGCCGGGCTGAGGGACTCCCTCCACCCCGAGTGCACAAATGTTTGTGCACCGGGCCCCTAGTTAAATAAATATTTATTGTGGGTGAATATGTTTCCTCAACTCTGTAAGAGGTAAAGGACTCAGTTAAATAATTCTGCTACCAAAATGCTCTTAGTTGCTATTTTTGCTTTAGAGTTATTTTTCTTATTTCCAAGAAGGATGATACCTTGATGCCCTTTACTCCCTTGTTTGTTTTGTTTTAACTGAATTCACAGCATTGGTTCACAAAACCATATAGGTTTCAAGTGTACAACTCAACAAAACATCATCTGCACACCGTTCTGTGCACACATCGCCCCAAGCAAGGTCTCTTCACCAGTGGTTTCCAAACTTGTTTGAACACATTCTCTGTCAGCTTAACGTGTTTACGCATATTCCCACAATATATGTGTATGTGTGTTCATTTCCAAATGATATGCATACAATATTGATTTGCCATATAGTATGGCATACACAAAAGCAGATTTTACTTAAAATTAAAAATAAATACAAATTTCTCAAATTTATTACAAGATAAATACAGTATTTTCTCTCCAAAACCCACGAATAACCAGGTAGAGCTCCTTGGGCTTCCTCTCTGCACTTGGATCTACTCCAGAGTCTTCCTCTTCTGCCTCTCTTCCTAATGCTATGGCCTATTTTTATTTTCAAAGAAGGACAGTAAATACAATGATATGTGAACAGAATAACTCAAAATCTGGCCCTCTTCTATTCATGCTGTAAACAGGACCATCCTGAACACACGCATCAGTGACTTCCTGTACCTGGGTGTTTAAGAAGTTTCTATTTGCCAAGAAGGAGAAGCAGTTTAAGGAAGAAAGGAAAGACAACCAGTGACGGAAAATATGAAATGATAAAGACAGAGCAAAGAAAGAATTTTAAAGGATTCTGGTCCCACATTTTTATTTCTTCAGGTATGGAAACAGGCTTATGGAAGTAGAACCAGTTCACCTATTTTTCACAGTTAAAAAGTCAAGCCTACACCCAGGTCTCCTGAGTTTCAGCCCTTCCACTTCATCAGGATGAATGGTCAATGGAAAGATAGGAAAGACAATACTGAGAAGGGACTAGACATCTGCAACCTTGGTTATCTAAAATAATATACTATACTGCCAAAAAATGTGTTAATGAATATATTGGTCAATGCAATTTTTTTCTTTCCTCTATGATAATGGTGTTTTGCTTTTATAAAGTCTGTAACTTCGTGTATTTGTTGTAATGGGATGCAATGCTCATTGTGGAGCTAGCTAAGTGCAATGGAAAGGGCAATGGAGTGGCCGCTAGGAGACCTGGGTTCTGTTACTTCTGTTCCTCTAAAGATAACACATGGTCTTATCTCAGAGTCCCAGTCTCCTCACTTATGGAGAGAAAGGGCCATTTCCAAGTTTCCTTTTAGATCTAACACTATTTGACTTCAGAATAGTTTACTACAAAAAGGAGAGAGAGAAAAATAATATTTATGTACTGTTTTACAGATTAAATATTTAAATATATATTAAAACAAAGGGTTTCTTATAAGGAGCTCTGTTGTGAACTATAAAAACAGCCCATGGTAGTAGCAACTTTAGCTTTCTGGTTCCACATTTCCTATTTTTCTCAAAATTAATATTCTCTTCTTTCCAAACTCCTCTCCTATCTCACTTCATCCAGCCAAGGGGAGGAACCCCAAACAAACCCCATCTCCTCGGGGGAAGGGAAATCACTGTTCCAAAGGTTGCCAAGTCAGAAACAGGAGAGTCAACCTCGATGACTCCCTCTTCCCTGCTCCATCTATCTCATCTGTCTGCAAGAGCTGTTATTAATTATCTCTGAAATAGCTCTCAAGCCCACACATTTCTCTCCTTCCTCACCAACACCACCCTTATCAAAGCTACCATTATCTCTTACTTAGATTATTGCAAAAGTCTCCTCAGGAGCCATCTCTAGTCTTGGCCCCTGACCTGTTCCACACCCTGTGATATTAGTGATATTTATAAAATAGGAAGTTGATCAGGTAACTACCTTACTTAAAACCCGTCAGTAAGTCCCTAAATCTCTCCACAGCGTCTCCTCTTGCCATGCCCCATGCTTTCATGAAAGGATTCTTGGTGGTGACGATTTCTTTTAAACCAGTTTCACGGACAAGGTATGCCCACTTTGGCATCTATGTCTTAAAATTGCTGTTCTGTATTCCTGGCTTACTCTTCTCCACCCTCTCAATTCCCAAGTCCTTCTCCAGCCTGAACATCTCATGTTTTCGATCTCTGTTTAGATTTCACGTCTTTGAGAAGATGCCACAAATGGTTTGCATTCCTCATAAAGTCGTATCTGAGCCCAGGCTGTTCTCTTTCCTGAAAGCTACCACATTTACCCCATGATTCTCCTTTCTCCCTGCTTGACAGATAGCTTTACTGTGAAGCTTAATAAATCCTATGTAAAAAGACAGATAAAAAGAAATACACTATCTAAATGAAAAGTTTGAAATCAGTTCTGTACTAATTTTAAGTAGTTATAACCATAGGCTAAATTTGGCTGAGATACTTTCTTTTTTGTTGTTGCTAAATTATCACCTGAGGATATTTTTTTTCCTTTGAATTTTAGAGAGCATGGATGGGAGAAAGGGAAAGAGACAGGGGGAAAGAAAGGAGGGAAAGAGAGAGGGAAACATTGATGAGAGAGAGATACATTGATTGGTTGCCTCCCCCAGTCGACCAGGGCCAGGATGGAACCCGCAACCCAGGTATGTGTCCCCTTGACCAGGAATCAAACCTGAGACCCTATGGTGTGCAGGCCACCACTCTAACTACTGGGAAAAACCAGCCTGAGTTTTGCTGAGGTAATTTCAATTTCATTTCAACAGAACAAAGAATAGTTGGCACTTGAACTGCAGATGTAACAGCCAATGTTAGAATTCCAGTGTCACTCAGAACTTAACTTCCCAAGCTCCATTCTTCTGATTTATAATCCTTGCTAATGGGGAGGAGTTTGTGTTTGAAGCAATGATGTGCAATTCCATCCATTTGCATGGGCAGGAAGAGAGAATGGCTTTAAAAACCAACCAGATAGGCAGAATCCTCTTCTACCGCAACCAGGCAATAGCAGTTTCCCAGCAGGTCTGACACACTCCCACCTGGAGGAGATGGTCTCCCCTCCATGCGTATAATTGGAAACTGACTATACTTCAAAGTTTAGGACTATATTCACCTTTTCAATTCTCCTTCAAAAATTAGCATGTTAAACTCTCCAAATACCTACAGTTATACTCCAGTCAAGAATTCCCAGATGAAATTCTAACCCAACCCAAATCACCCGCTTTAATAATGTAAAGAGTTTGTACAGCTACAAACTTCAATTTCAAAACTATAATTTGAGCTTATATGTAGACAAAATACACCAACGCTTCTCAGAAAGAGAAGATTAAAAATCGAATTAGACATTTATTCCTCTAAATACTTTAAAATTCACTTTCTTAATATTTTTACATTAAAAAAAAGAACATTAAATATACCTAATCCCAACATTAAGAAATAATCAGTGTTAACATTTTGGTTAGCATCAACACCAAGCAGTAAAGAAAAATCCTTGCAGACTTTTTAAATGTGTAATCATATAACTAGGTTTATTTGAAACTGTTTCTTAAAAAAACAATTATTCATAAAACTTATGTCATAAATATTTAGGATAACATTCTAATATTACATAGAAAAAATACATTATTTCCTGGCCAGTGTTTTCAGTGGTTGAGCATCGACCCATGCACCAGTAGGTCCCTGGATCGATTCCCGGTCAGAGTATGTGCCTGGGTTGCAGGCTCGATCCCCAGTAAGAAGTGTGTAGGAGGCAGCCGATCAATGTTGTTTCTCTCTCATTGATGTTTCTATATTTCTCTCTCCCTCCTCTCTATTTCTTTCTCTTTAAGAATCAATAAAAATACTTTTTAATTATAAAGTACAACAACAATGGGGGTTCCATCTGTAATATGAACTTGCTAATAGAGATGGGTTTTTGAAAAATGTCACATTAGAAACGAATGTAGGTAAACAGTTTGTGAAGGTTGAAAGTTTGAAACAGAACATGACACGAGCTGTCAATTATTCAGTTTTATGATGAGAGATGAACAAAGGTTGTGTCTGTTTTCTCATCTGAATCGTTCCCTCCGCCTATCACACCCATTCCGCCTGCTCTCCCACTCCAGCGAAACTGCTGAGGCAGAAGGCACCAATGACCTCTCTATCTCCAAACAGAGCAGACCCATTTAGGCTTCATCCTACCTGATCTCTCCTAAGCACCTGATTCTATTTACAACTTGTAAAGGAGAAAAAAACTTTTCCCTCTACCCTCCTAGGTTCTCCTGTAAATTAGACTGACAAAAGATTCACAAACAAAAAACGAATTGAGGTTTATCAACATGAAGTTTATTAACACCCATACACATGGGAATGAGTGATGAGCAACTCAGAGGGTGGTTAGAACTTGGATTTTCATAACATCTTAACAAAAGGGAAAAGGACTGAGTTTCTAGGACAGCAAACTGTGGGAAAATACACAAATATAGAGATAAACTAATGGAAGATCAGGGCTAGTTAGCAGAGTTTGTTAGGTAGTTTCCTCTGATGCCATATCCAGTGATTAACTTCTGTGCTTCCAGAGAAAGGAGCGAGGGCTAACACCTTTACAGATATATGACCTGCTTTTAGGCAAATAGGGGGAGAACAGGTATTTTCTTGTTACTGCTTTTTAATTGCCTTTCACTCAAAATATGTCAAAGTGGCATTATTGGGGATGGTAAATACCAGTACTGCTGCCCTTCAAACATCATATTTCTAAATTCTTTATAACTAGTTGGTTTTTGTGAAATCCCTTTTTTAACTGATTCTGATTTATGAGCCCATCTTTTCCCCTTATACCTCATATATCAATTTACCTTAAGATGTCAGTGTTTCCTCCAAAAATGTCCCTACTGTTTAGCATGGTTTCAAAAATTTTCCTAATTAGGATTCTACTTGTTAGTCCATTTTCAAGTATAGTCACACCCAGCTACACCAAACAACTGACCATGTCTTGGTCAACTTGTACATATCATTCATCACGCCAATGGTTTTCTCTCTGCTGGGAATGCTCTCCCTCCATTTCTCTTTCTAGAAACCTCTTTGTAATTCTTTAAGACTTAGCTCAAACATCTCTACATACTTTTCTCAAGTGCTGCCTCCTTCCACCAAGCTTGAATTAATCTATGCAATTTGCACATGATTTTAGAATAGTATATATCAATTTGAATTCTTGCTGTTACACTAGTAAATAAACTCTTTGAAAACAGAGAACATACTTATTCATTCATAAGACAAAGTAATTCAACAAATTTTTATTGACTGAATCTTATAACCTGCTCTAGTTAAGTGGGGCAGGGGTGGTGGTGGGGGGGTACATTCCAATACCAACTATGCAGCCATCACAATAATGTACTAGTATCTTGGGCTCCATCACTTTACTCTGTTAGTAGAAACTTGATCTTGAGCAATCATTTAACCATTCTATCTCTCAATTTTCTAATCTATAAGATAAGGAGCCTGGATTTAACATTCCTAAAGTTCCTAAGGTTCTTTCTAACTTCAAATTCTATTATAATTATTCTTTTAAGAACAGCTAAATCCTGACTTAAAAGAATCATCAATAAACGACCAATTTTTCCTTCACACCGTATATCTACTATTAGTGACATCACTTGCTCTTTATTTATCCGTGGTTCTTATTATGCCCTCCAATTTTCATAGCAAATGTTCCTGCGGCCAGAGGCACAAGAAACTTCATTGGTGAGAACATTATCTGGGCTCCTAGCAGTGGCAGTAGCTGTAAAGGTTAGAGAAGATTCTAGGACTGAGACCAGTCCTTAAATTGGGCCCTCTTTTCTGTTCTCTGCCTTCATCACAACCATAACTGGTTTCAGTGATCGAGCAGATCAAAAAAGCCAAAGAACTACTTTCAAGATGTCCTGGATAGGACAGAAAATATGAAGCTAAACATTTTTGGGGGGAGACTGGGTTATAGTTGCTACCCTTTCACCTCGAGTTTTAGTCACAAAAGTCAGCAAAACTGCATTTCACCTTTAATTGTTGGAAGAGACCTGAGCATTCCTGGGCTTTCTTGCTGTGCATCCCAAGAATGCAAGGCCCTACCCAGCGGCGTGGCTCAATGGTTGAGCATTGACCTATGAACAAAGAGGTCTCGATTCGATCCCCAGAGAGGGGCGTATAGCAGGGTGACAATCAATGATTCTCTCTCATTATTGATGTTGCTATCTCTCTCTCTCCCTCTCCCTTCCTCTCTGAATTCAATAAAAATATATTTTAAAAAAGAAAAGAAAAGAATGCAAGGCCCTGACTGCTCTCTTCATGAATCCTTTCTCAAGGTTACATTTGCAGCCAGCAACCTTTAGAGATAATGCCTTCCACTTGACCAAGAGTTGGCTTGCTTCTGCTTTCTATAAAAACAGTGAATTCCTGAGCTCAGTGTTTCTTCATATCCCACTGCCTGCATATCATCCACATAAGGATTGGTCTACCTGCACTGTCTCTATTGGATTGGGGGCAAGGGAGAGGGGGGAAAGCCGTTCAAATCAACATGAAGTTCATAATGCTGATTGCACTGTGAGTAATAAAAGTCCTTCGCCTCTTACTCAGGAGTCTGTTTCTGCCACTATATATGAAACAGTAACAAGCTCACTTGTGTAAAATCTCAGGTTCTTCACAGTCTTACCTAACATGTACTAACTGTCCTTCAGCAGGTCACTCTTAGCCTGCTTCCCATATGTACAATGGTAATGTGATCTCTGCTACATCCACATCACAGCGTCTTGAACAAACGAGAAAACGCGTGGCAATAAAAGCCTATGTAGGTATAAAGCGTTGTTGTTTCAGCACCACTTGAAAATTCTCCAAATCACTTCTTTCATGAGGCACGGTAACATCTTAAATCCATTTGGGCCTCCCACCACGTTAAGGAATGCTAATTTACTCTTTGCCTTCCCCACACGATAGCCATGTTTTTCAAAATGCCTTTGGATGCCCTGAATCTTTAAAGCAAGTAAAGGTAAAACTATTATGTTAGGAATAGAATAATAGCACAATAGTGAACAATATTACTTGGTTATATGTGTACATACATATACATATAAATATGCACACATATGTTGCTGTGCAAAAATAATCAAATTGAATAATATTATACCTCCATTTTCAATGGAAAGTCATAACCCTAAAGTTAACCTTTTCATAGTAATAAATTACAAACCCCCATTCACCCTGCTATTCATATCGGAAGAGAATATTATAAGAGCCAAAGTGGGAATTCTTTCAATATTATTATGTTCACTATCTCCGTATAGCCAGTAAAGAAATTTCATTCGGAATGGCAGACCAAGTTCCTGAGTAACAGATTCTTTTAAAGGGGAATTAAATTGTGATAGTACAATTTTTCCTTATACTGAATTAAATTTGATTAAATGCCAGTGACTAGAACTAGAATGCTGACAAGTGACGAAACAATGATTTGTAGTTATTGAAGAGATGCTGACTTCAGAAACATAGATAATTGCATGCATTGCGATTTATAACCTCTCAGGACCTTTACCCCTCCCCCTTAAATTAGAAGAGTAACACTAACATCATTCATTAACCTAAATCCAAGGGGGCCCGTAGTCACACATATATTTAAACACGTAGTTTTGTAGAACCTCCCAGACTTTCTCACTCACCATCACCTCCCCTGCTCTTGTTTCCCATTTCATTAAGAGCTTTACAAGGGATAAAGCCTCCTTTGCTAACAAATTGGACAAGTTATTTTTATTTTCCCCCACAAATAGAAGAGGAATAACATACAAAATATCTTCCTTTTTGCTGCAGGTCATTGCTAATTACTTGTCCTGCTGGAAAACACGGTTGTCCTTAAGCTACGGTTCATAAATGTGACAAATTTTTCCATTACCTCAAAGCCTTTGTACACTGTCTCCTCTCGTTTTTGCTTGAGTTATTCTGACCTCATCCCCACGCGATTGTTGCAGTTCTCCAGTTCACTCACGAATCTGACCTGATTCCCACTTTGTGTGGCTCTTACTTACAGCTATCTGTAACCAGCCCACTTGGCACCCTGCTAACACCTTTGTTCTTCCTACACAGACACCAATAAATCCATCTCCTGTAAAGATCCTCTGCCTTTCTCATTTGTCACTGTCTTTGGATGATCATTATACTGGACGCTACTTACTGGTGTCCAATTTGATATCTTCATGTTAACTACATCTTACTAATTTCCTCCCTTCCATTTCTTACAAAATAGGACAGCTATCGTTTTGTCCCTATCACTGAGCCACTGGCGTTTCAGGTCCCTATTTTGACCCTCCCCTAGTTCACTCCAGTTAGTAGATACACATTAAGAAAGGATCTGCCCTACTTTAACCCTCTCGGCCTTCTGCTCTAGAAAAATGTTTCTGACGCCCCACAGGAACTGGCTAGACCATGTGTGGACTTATTGAATTGTTTCCCTAAGAGACCGGGCACTGCATATGTAAGTAACACAGGTTCACAAAAAGAAACTCCCCTCCCAGAAATGGATCTTTAATTACAAAGATGACTGATGGACAGAAAGGTATTTCTTTAAGTCATTAGGGAGGAAGGGGAGGGCGGGGGGAAATCTCAGTAATTCCATTAAGTCTGTAAAAAGCCTGAGAACAATAAAGCACAGCAGCCTGGCTGGCTTGGCTCAGTGGTTGAGTGTCGACCTATGAACCAGGAGGTCAAGGTTTGATTCCCAGTCAGGGCACATGCCCAGGTTGCAGGCTTGATCCCCAGTGTGGTGCGTGCAGGAGGCAACCTATCAAGGATTCTCTCTCATCATTGATGTTTCTCTCTCCCTCTCCCTTCGTCTCTGAAACCAATAAAAATTTAAAAAAAATAAATAAGTAAAACACAGAAGTGTATACCAGGGATCAGGAAGTATACATATCTATGAATAACAGAGATGGAGAGGAGAACTTCCCTTCTTAATCCATTAATAATGAATCACTTTTTAAAAATTACCCCCAAATCTTCTCCTAATCTGTAAAACCAACGATATACTGCCTCATCTCTATATGCTCCACCTGATTCAAGTTTATTCTAACCCAATAACACCAAAAGATATTCACAGTCACACCTATTTTCAATTAAAATATTTAATTTACAGTGTGCACTGTTAATATTTGAGGCTGTGATTCTATACTAAGCTACTCAGTCTCTGGTTTGCAAACAGATCTGTTTTCCTCAAGTGCAGTTCCACGCTGGCTAACAGGGAAAGGAAGTGGGGTAAGACGATTGAAGGCACTGTGCCCCCTTCTCTCACACCCTCGCTCGCTCTCAGACCTCGTGGTCCCTGGGGTCCCCCGAGGTGCAGCACAGTGCGAGAAGCTCTCTCGCAGGTGAGGAAACGAGTGTCTCTCACTGAGGGAAGCATCGTGCCGCTCTCTCTGTTGAATGCCGGAAGTTTAGGAAACTACAATGAAATAGCACACAAGCTGACAAAATAAAGAAGAAAGTAACCAAAAGTGAATAAATAAATAAAAAGAAGCCAAATTCTGGATTTAGAGAAAAGTGTGATTCTCGGCGTCACTAACCCTTTTGGAAACTCTGGGGCTTTCTTCTTTAGCCTCTTTCCCAGAGATACAACAGCTTCCACTCAAAAAAAAAAAAAGCAAGCAAGAAACAAACAAAAAACAAAAAGGGATTCGGAAACAGGGAACTTTAAGTGACAACATGACCTATTTGCCTATTGTCCAAAGTGCTCAGAAAATGTCTATTGTTGCTGGTGGCTGTATGTGGTGGCTTATCTATAACTCAAGGCCATCAAAAAACTTGAGCACACCTACTAAATGTCAAACAGTGTAGGATCTAAACAGCCAAAGCAAAAAACTTGAGTAGGGTAGTCATGGGAGGTGGGGTAGAGAGGGGGAAGCTAGAAGAAAATTAAACATGTGCTCAAAAGAATCTTACACACAAAGGAGAAATGGAATAACGATTAGTCGGAGGAAAACGGCATTGGTACAGAAAAACCTCAAATGGGAAATCTAATCTCGATGTGGAAAGGTGATTAGAATTTTCCAGGTCGGGCAGGGAGAAAAGGTCAGTTCAGGCAAAACAGGCAAAGATACCTAATGCGCATTTGTTCCTGATTGCAACATAGTTCTTTGGGGGCAGAAGCACCAGGATAGCAAGAGTTGTTAACATTTTAGGGATGTGATACCACCTAAGCAGGCATCCTACCTAAGACATTATTGTCTAAAATACACACCCTGATGCCCTGGCCAGTGTGGCTCAGTTGGTTGGAACATCATCCCGGGCACCTAAGCGTTGTAGGTTGGGGTGTATTGGGAGGCAAATGATCGATGTTTCTATCTCACACCGATGTTTCTCTCTCTTTCTCTCCCTCTCACTTCTTCTCTCTCTCTAAAATCAATACAAAATAAATTAATAAAAATAAAATAAACATTCTGATCTCTGAAAAATGAAAGATGCAACCAAAAGGCATACAAGAGCCATACTAGAGATCTCTGCCAAATATTTTTTGTTTTATTCTCCAGATCAGTTCTCCACTCATCCTCACCTTATCCTGTTCCCTAGGAGACTTGACTCTCAATGGCCACAGTGGGCTCACTACAGCTTCCAGTGGGGTTCTTGCCTTCCGCTTTCAGAACATTATAAGATAGAAGTGGAATGATTTTCCTGGTTCCTTCCCCACCAGGTCCTTTTGTGGGCTGTGTCCCTCTACCGGAGGCCACAGCTGTATCAGGACATCTCCAACAGCAGAGTACTAACACCACAGTACTGCCTCATCCCTTGGAGTTTCCCTTACTGCTGTCCTCTACCACATTCTCCCCAATCATCCTGTCTCTGCTACCTGTGCACGATCCTGACAGAATCAGGGTTACTCTGGAAAAATGACAACGACCCTTTTTTAGCACTACCCTTGTCACCACCCCATTTCTGATATTAGTATTGACCAAGAGAGAGCACAGAGCCACCAATGTCCCTCCAATGCTCTAGCCCTTCACAAGCAAGCCACTGAGCCTTCTGTTTCCTGGGGAGAGCTGGAGTTTGAGGTACATGTATTGGATTTTATTGTTAAATATGTAATAACACAAAGATTAAAAGGCATTCTCTTTGTTAAGAGAATTTGTTTTTTAAATTCAATAAAAAATTAACACTTCAGTTTTGTTTTCCAAACTTAAAGGTGAAATAAGATTTAAGAGGAGTAAAGAGAGAAAAAATAATCTCAGAATGAGATTTATAACTAGATGATATTTTGACTCTCATTCTGAAATCAATAAGTTTCTAAAACCTTTTATTTTCTTATTATACTCCATCCCATTTATATTTATATTCAAGTTTTTCAAAAATATTCACATAAAGCCTCTTCTAAATGAAACCACATGTCTTCCTGGGAAAAAGAAAGGGATCTCTTTCTATGCTTAATAATACTGTATGTTTATTAAATTATTTTATCATGAGAAAAACTGACATTATGACTATATCTAATAGTTCCGCACCCTTGATCGCAAGTGCGCATTATCTATGCTTACAATCATTCCATAGAAGGGAAAGGCCTGTCATTTCAGCTATTTCTTAGAAATGAAAGTAATATTTATAAGTATGGATGATATTGTGCGGATTAAGATTCTGGTTCTAAACTAACGAACACAAGTCGCTGATACCAAACTTTACCATTGAGAAAATATCATTCTACCACAAACTCTAAAATAAGCCATGATTCTGTCATCTCCCAATAAACCCAAAGTGACAGGTCAAATGAAAGGCAGGGAACACATTTTTTAAGGAAAGTGTAGTAGGTCAAATTTTAAGATGATCCTCAATTACCCACATCAATATACTAATTCTTGCCCCTTTCAGTGTGATGAAACCTGTGCATATGATGGAATATCACTTCCAATTAAATTACTGACCAGTTGGTTTGATGTTTTAAATAAAGGAAATCAACCTGGGTAGGCCTGACCTAACCAGGCAGGTGAGCTTTTAAAAGAAGGTCAAGCATGAAGAGATTTGCTCCTGCTGGACCACAGGAAGAGAGCAATCATGTCATGAGCTGCATGCCGAGAAGGATGCCTTTGGAAGACCTGAGATGTCTCCAGACAATAATTAGTATGAAAACGGATTCTCAGTCATACAACCACAAGGAAACAAATTCTGCCACCAAGCTGAATGAGCTTAGAAAATAGGTATTGAGGCCCAAATGAGAACTGCAGTCTCAACTGACCCTTCGGTTACAGCCTTGAGAGACCTGAGCAGAGAATTCACGACCAAAAAATTTACTGTACAAACCAGGATACTTTTGAAAGTGAAAGGGGTACACTTAATAACCATTCCAGGACAACAGTCAGAATTAGGACTGTCCGAGGAAAACTGGGATCAGCTTACTCATGGTGCACTCATAGCAGAGAATTCCAATTGTGAAGATGTGCATTTCAGCTCAAAATGAGGAAAACGTTTTTAAACAATCAATCCATAAAAAAAAAGATGGATTGCTTTAGGAGGTAGGCAGGTACCTACAATGGCTGGCTACCGACAACAGATAACATGGTACAAAATCTCAAACCATGCTGCATGGAGAATTACCCCATATGTTTCAGTGTATTGATTTTGTTTCATTGTTTTTAATTCATATACCCAGGGCCTACTGCAGACAAACTGAATCAGAATTTCTAGGGGTGTGGGAAGGAGGGGAGGCAGAATATACACATTTAATTAATTCTCCAAGTGATTCTAACACAGTGCCGGCTCAGTGATAAGCAGTGACATTTGCCTTTTATTTTGCTAATGGACCCTACCACCTTAGGGTCCTCATATACACATACATATAATAATGCCACTACTTCCACAACCTGCTTCTCTCCCAAACACAATCTGCAAAAATTATAAAATTGAAGTCACTTTTACTGGAGGAACCCCAGGAATCCCTCACCACTGGACTCTGTGCCCCCAGCAACCCATTGGGCTTCCCTGTGAAACCCAGGGCCCCTCAGAGGACAGGCCTATGAAAACTATGCCTCCATCATTGCCAAGTAGGCATATTCAGGCCACAGTTTAGTGTAACTACTCAGAGAAGCTACTGAAATTTACGAAATTTATGTATTTGGCATTTGTCTCAATTAACATAAGCTGGGCTTTGTCACCCACCTTTATAATATTACCTTTCAGTTCTTCTGCCTGAGGATACTTCAGGTTGAGGTGCAGGTGAATGGTGAAGAACCTATTCGTTTTTCATCATTCCCTTTAAAGCATGGCAGATTCAGCCCCTTATTTACTTGCAGGATTTTATTTATAAGAGGAGACAACTTGGAGTTCATAAAAGTTTGAAAACCATTATTATCAAGTAAATTCCTGCATATGGTAAAAGGTGAACTAGATGATCCTAAAATCTCCTTACACATCAGCTGTAAAATTCTAAAAACTACATATTGTGATGATTCTAAGAACAGCTACAGGTAATATGATTGCCAATAAGATAAAAACATGGATCATGTTTCAGAGGGCAGAGCTGCCCATGTCTCCTAACATCCCAGGTCAACTTTATGTAATAAAAAAAGATTCCATTCCAAGGGGGTATGTAACAGATTCAGCAGACCTAGATTTTTAAAAATTACTTTCCTATCTATGGACTGGATGCCTTCTTCCAAATGTTGAAGCCTTGCCTCTCAATGTGATGGCCTGTTGATTTGGGGCCTTTGAGAGGTGATTAGGATTAGATGGGCTCCTGAGGGTGGGCCTTCCATGATGCGATTAGTGTCCTCCTAAAAGGAAGGGAGACCAGAGCTCACTCTCTTTCTCTCTCCCAGTCCCGTGACAACACAGAGAGAAGGCTGCCATCTGCAAGCCAGGACATGGGCCCTCACCACAAACTGGATCTACCAGCACCTGCATCTTTGACTTTCCAGCCTCCAGAATTATGAGGTATAAACGTCTGCTGTTTAAACCACCCATCTATGGTATTTTGTTACAGTAGCCTGAGTTGACTTAAAACCCTGTTTTGGGGTTTACTCTATGAGACAACTCTGCTATCTTGCACAATCATGCCTGCCAAGTGCTGTGAGGAAGGACTGGCCATGAGCGAGTCTCAGTGGGACTCAGAATACAGATACATTGAAAGGCAAACAAACAAACAAAAACGAATCTTGGCAGTCTCTCCAAATAAACAATTAACAAGCCATATTTTTCTAACACACACACACACACACACACACACACACACACACACACACACACACTGTACAGCATGTGGAGCGAAATTAACCATCAGTGAATTGTCTTTCTAATAGTTAAACTTCCACGCTTGCTTCATTTTTTATAGTTTGTTTATATTTCAGAAGGTCACCCAGATATCATCCAGGCAGCTTTATGGTATTTCAGGACGAATCAGGAATGGAACATAGAAATTAGCATTCCCCATAAAATTCTCATCGGTTGTATTTAACCTATTACCTTTCATACGTGTGGGGGTTTTTTATATAAAAATTTTGAGAAGAAAAAGAACAAGCGATTGAAAAAGAACAAGGCCAGAAGGAAGTGGAAAGATCCCTGACAAGTAGGCATGGGCAGATATTACAAAAAGCTGGCGGTGGCTCAATGTTTTAGGCAGTCAATGTAATAAAGGAACATCAGAGAACAAAGTATCATTGATGCATGCACAGAACGCACTTTAATCCTCTTCTTGAATTGAAGGTCAGAGGAAATAGATAAATTTCATCCATTAGTGTGGATACTGAAAGAGTTAGGAACCACATTTATACATTCTGAGAAAACAAGCGGAGTGTCCAGAATTGAATAAAAATGTCAATCGAGATTTCTGAGCCTCAGTGAGCTCTCCTGGGCCATTAGCTTTCCCTTTCTGCCAAACTGCCAAGTAAATTATGATGGTTTCTGCATTACCAACAACAAAATGAAGTCCTAAGTAACAGACATTTTAGGTTAATTGTAAGAATGAAAGAACATAGGTATCTTCCTGCAGTCAATTCAATTTAATAAACAATTTATTGTGTAAATTATTTTTTATACCCCTATATGTGAGACACAATGCTAGACACAGCTGGAGAAGCACAGATGAATAAAATTTAACTTTCTAACTCCTGGGATCTTATCATACAATGCAAGAAATACGGCAAACACAAAAATAACTGTAATTCAACAAGATATATTAGCAAACAGCATAAAAGAGAGAACAGCACTTCTCAAACTTTACTGTCCATATGAATCACATCGGGATCTTATAATGATGCAGAACCTGACACTGAGGGTCTGAGTAAGAGCGGAGGCGCCGCATTTCTGTAAGCCTGCGGGCGATGCGGAGATGGAAGACATCACGCTACATTAGAAAAGGGAAGAAAGTATAGCTACGACAGGAAGGGGACTTGATGTTTCACAGGCCTCTCAAGTAGGGTTTTGTGGAAAAAGAAATAAAATGTAAAACAAACCAAAAAAACGTGCTTTTTTTTTTACTAATAGTGTGTTTTCACTTAAGATAAATTCTAATAATTATTATTAGTTCCATCATTTTACAAGAGCTATCTTCTGTAGAAACATTATGGACCAAATTCTATTATAGTGCCATTCCTAATAACTAAGGGCTCTTAGACACTGCACAGTCCAGCAGCTTTGCACTATGGTATCGTAAGTGATAGATAGTTCACAGGACGAGCTCAACGAGAAAGATCAACAGCCCATGAAGCTGACCCTGGATTGTCTGTCCGGCCCCAACACCCTTGGACAAGGCTGTCCCAAATGTTGACAGCCACACCCATGTGGAAGGATACATAATGTAGATTTTTCTTTTTTCCTCAAGCAACACAGGACTCTTAGCATTTATATTCATTTTCTGTTGATGGGTAACAATTTATTATAAACTTAGGAGCCTAAAACAATACCCACTGACTCTCCCCCACAGCACAGGATAAAGATATTATTAATATTCTTTCTCAAAATATTTGAATACTCAGAATCCTTATGAAATGTAGACAGCAACTCTGATTTCACAGCACATAAATGGTTTATACAGATGTAAACTCCCATACCCATCAAGGTAACTACCTTTGATTTAGAAACTGAAGGATTTAGAGCACAGAGGCCAACCATAAACCCCACAAAACTATGTCTCGGTGAATGTTTGGCTCTGTTTCCCTGCACGTGGAACTCATCAGTGAAAACGCTCAGAAAATCCACTAAATTCTTCTATTACACACGTGGGGACTGTGAAAGCCTGTAACTGCTCAACGCAAAGACAACCCCCTCTGGCTCCTGTACCTGCTCCAGCAGGAGGCCAGCTTTGAAGGCTTCTCTCCACAAGAAAGGGGTATATCTCCAACATCCACCTCAGATCTGGCCACAGAATATAATAGACAATACAGAAGCTCCCAAAGGACACAGCCGGGAACCATGGAGCACAGGTGGTTTCCTCCCTGAGGGCAAAGGGGCAGGCTTGCCAGGAAGGATAACAAAGAACTTTTTCTACTTCCAGGATAAAAATCTTCATGATTCCTACACACAGGATTTGGCTGTTGCTGAATGACGGTTGGGTTTCCTATCGTCCCTTTTTCCAAATGGGAGTGTCTTGTCCAGCTTCTCCTCTACCCCTGCCTTTTGGATGTGTCGCCTGCCTCAACCTTACCGTTGTGTATTGGATGTGCATTTAGGAGACTTGGGAGGCGAGTAGATGGTAGATCCACTGGCTTTCAGATTGACTGTGTCAGACATGAGAAGTAATAAATATCAGGGCTTGAGAGAAAGAACTGACTTCGCAGCACCCAGGTACAATAAACTATGAATAAAACCTTGGAGGGGGAATGGGTATGTTTCATGGTTGGGAGATAGACTGCATATGGCAGAAATGGTTAAATGCCTCCCCAACTCCGTGTTCTCCTTCTTTTAGAGTAATGGGAATTTTAGCTGGGTAAATGGGGTCCTGCATTTCTTAGTCTCCTTTGTTACTACCTATAGTGACATGATTGAATTATGAATAAAAATATGCAAGAAAAGTGATGTGTGCTACTTTTAGGTCAGTCTCTTAAGAGAAAGGGAGAGCTTTTTGCTGGGATATAAACATGGTGATCTCCATTCATACAAGAGATCAATATCCCAACAGCTAAGCCAAAAGGTAAAAGGAGCCTCGGTCCCCAACAGAGTCCTTATTAACCCGGAATTAGCATAATAATTTCTACCTTATTTAAGTAACTGATGTTTTAAATCTCTGTAATAGCCAACAAGTAATATCAGGGCTTGATATTCCATCACTGGTGGCTGATGAATGTAGCAGACAAGCCTACATCATGACTTACATACACATGCTTTCAAAAATATGTCAGGGAACTTTTCCATCTAATGAAGAGGTATATGCAGAAAGATAGCAAAGGGCTTAAGAACCCTGTTCCCACTAAACTGCTCATTTGGATTGTGACTCACTATGGTAATTCTGTGTTTTATAAAACCATTTGCTACAAGATAATAATAGTAGTTAAAACACGGTGCTAAATACCACTTATTAAAAAAAAGTTTAGGAAACCGCTAAGCATACCGAAATGAAAGGCATTCTTGTAGCAGAAACTTGTAAACACAGTAAGAATGCCTTGATTACAAAATTTGGGTGTAAACTCACTTGTGAAGGTGGCATTTCTTAAAATGTAAACTTTGTATTAGCACATAGGTGTTATAGAATTGCTTAGAATTAAGAGTTCATTAATTCGTTTTCTCCAATTTTTATAAAATTTCAAGTAAAAAAACCTATCATACAGGTTAATATTAACTTAATATTAACTAACCTTTAGTTATTAAATATTTAATCAACCAAAACACACATATATATATATCCTGAAAGTCCGAGAACAAAATAGGTAGTAACCTGTGCTTAATGTTGTTCACATAATACTTTTCATGTATCTTCACATATAAAAATTTTTCATTCAAGAGTTAGATATAAATAAAAAGATACGGTGTCCTATCGTCCATAACACAGCCTTTAAAAGAGAAACTGTGACATAAATTGATGAAGAATGACTTCCATGGCACACTAGCTGGATGCCCTAATTGGCAACTAAAATATTAACTCCCACGGATTTCTTTTCTGTGGGGGTCCGCTTCACACTGCCACGGTGAGAATCCTGATAAGCTAAATAACATTGGTAAGGATTGAAACCTTGAAAGAGCTTTAGGGAAGACACGTTTACCATAATCAAGTATCTTACATTAGTCGTTAGGCCATGCCCAGGTTCTGGGGCAACTGGGAGAAAGACCACCCTCTGCTAGGAGCAAGTTGTTCCTCGTACACCACCCGTATCTATTATCACTCTCTTGGAGTGCAAGGCACTTTTCTTCTCAGGTATCTATTGTTAGAAAGATGAAAATCCTTTAAATTTTTAATTCACAGCTGTTTAAATAAACTATTTCCTTTCCCATTACCCTACATGTTGTAGAGATTTGTGAGCAGTTCGCAGCACACAGCCTATCTCTCTGTCCCTAGATTTGCTGGGACGTCATGCTGGGATTGGAAGGCTTAACCCCTTTCTCTGCTCTGCCACGCGCACTCCCACTACACACCTTACCTTTACATGGGACATCTGTCTCTCTCCCACACACACTGCCACTCACATTGTGTTTCAGGGGCTGTGAAAATTTCTCTGATTCATCGCTTTGTATCTCTTCTCCCATTTAACACTATGCTTTCCATCTGGCAGATTCTTAGGATAGTGGGAGAGAGACTGAGGAAACAATTCAAAATGGTAGCAAAACAAAAAAAAACACATGATCTCTCCCAGCCGTGCAGTCCACTCACTGTACAACTTTTACACATTATGGGCATTCAGGTCATTCCTACTACATTTTCCTATGAGTTAATGATTTAAATGAGGATTTGTAGTAGCCGAGAAAATTCCAGTTTAATCAGACAAAAGCAGACAACATATGCTAACAAGGAAGAAGGTAAAGACTCAAGTTTCTGAGAAAAACTGGAGATAGGCAGGATTATGAAGCACTAGATTTACTTTTCTTAAAGGTAACCTTTACTTAAAAGACTAATTTATTCAAATTTTTAAAAAATTAAAAACACAGAAGACCCAAGATGTACACCTTGTACATTTTGTTCAACCACAAAATGTTGGTATAATTTCATTTATCTTACACCAACCTACATAAAAAGAGTATCAAAACAATAAGAACATTTGTAAAGTCAGAACATTTTAGTGTCCAGCACACTAAATTATTCAATACATATTAACTGACTGGTTGCTTTAAAGAAGAGAAAAAAGCAGTATGTCGGTATTGAATGAGATGATTAATAATATGGACAAAGCAATGATATCTGTGATTCAGCAACAGCCTACTATACATACCAATCACTTTACACACATAATTTTTATTCTGTATAAGAATCCTAAAAAAAAATACATATAATTTTTACCATGTTACAGGTGAGAAGAGTAATGCACAGAGAATTAAGTGCCAGAATCAAAATTCAAGTCCAAAGCTATACGTATTCCTGCCTGGTCGCAACCCCCTTAACAATAACAATATGATTATTATATTTGTGTACTGTAGTCAGGGTAGAAGAAGGGTAACTAGAGTCTCAGTATAACTGCTGATCCCATCACTGGAACACAACATGAATCCAGAAGGACGGGTATCCTCTGCTATCTAAATCCATTTGGTTCCTGAGCTTGGTAGAAAGAGTTCCAATTGCAAACTCCAACAGCAAGAAATTACATACCTACGTGGTTCTTAAGTTTGGGATGGCAAATAGCAACAGTTTTAATACTAAAGGATTCATTCAAAAATTTTCAGAATTATTTCAGTTCCTGAGTTCAGATAACTAGAGGTCAGTTGCCAGGAGAAGCCTTCTGAATAGGTTTCTGGTCTGCTTACTACGGGTCCTGCACTAAACACAGTGGGGCAACTAGAGGCGGTTTAAACATGAACTCTGATGCACAAGACATTATAATCTGCTTGGAGAAATAAGTCTGTTACACCTGTGTGTATGTAAGCAAATGTCAAGTCTATAATACTATACAAAGTAAAATCTAAATCAAATGGTAGAAGAGCAATAATTTTAAAAGCAAAGATTGATAAAGATGATAATCACAAAAGCACAAGTCAGGGGCTAAGATACAATAGCTCTTATTGTGGGAGAAAAGGAAGAATTGGCAGGATCTGGGCATTAAAAAAAAAGGATACTTCCAGCCAAAGGGAAGAGTCATGAATTAGGATATGGGAATTAACAGAGTGTTTCACAGAAGAGCGAAGAGAACAGTCTGACATACATCGGCCTGGCTTTTCATGCTGCCTCTATCACCACTCTCTCAGCTGCTCCTCACACAGCTGCTGGCCAGTCCTCCGGTGGCAGGTGTGTATGATGCCAGATATTAATAATGGAAAAGGAGGTTCCCCTCCATTTGCTTAGCATTTCCTTAAAGTGTCTCTCTCATGGATCACCTGCATTTACAATCCAATGGTTAGTCCTTTGTTTCTTTGTGGAAAACTCAGCACTTTCACCCTTTGGCCAATCACGTAAGTTGGCCACGTCATTGGAAAGGACGAAGTGAAGTGCGTTGCATTTGGCAGAACTCCCTCAGCTCGAGGAGCCAATTGGTGCTCACCTCAGCTGAGATCATTGGTAGTACTGTGCACCATAAAAATGCAATACCATCTTCAGTGCTGGCTCTGGTTGGTAATAATGTAAAATAAAATTCAGATCATCAGAAAATGTACTAAATGTTACATACAAAAGAATTAACATTTTAAAGGGAGATGTTTCCAGAATGGTAGCATTATAAAGAACCTGCTGTGTACTGAACCCAGTTTTTGGTGGTCTGCAGATATCTCAGCCCCCCCCCCCCCTGCATCACCTCCTTGCACTGTCAGCTGTCTCAGGCTTCCTTGCAGAGAGGGCTGGGCTCCTGGTGCTGCACGGGGACTGCCTGCAGCAGCTTGGCACCAGACCTGGTCTGACTAGACTCACAGAGGCCCTGGTACCTTCCATTGCTTCCAGACTCAAATGAAGGGCTGCTCCATACATAGGTGGCAAAATCTGGCTTCTCCACAGCTGCCCAGAAAGCTGAGCAGCAGAACACAGTAGGCCAGGGGTACACACTGACCACTGAAAGACAAGAGATAGGAAGGAAAAAACAACAACAAATCATTCCCCTTTCCCCCCTCCAACAGACTGTTCCGAAATGAGTGTTTCCATATGGCTCATCCAGAGACATCATAGTGACACTGCTGTGTTTACAACTCAAAGATGTGCACTTTGTGTTTGCTATCCCATCCTCTCTTCCTCGCTTCACTTCCCCCTCACTTTGCTGCTCTAGGATTGTACTCCTGGTACAGCATTGGCTCCTCAGCTTTGCCTCAGGCTCTGTTGTCTAGGAAACCCAGGCTAAAATAGTCAATATTAAACTAACTGAGGCAACTTTTTGATACATCTCTCCAAAGGAATGCCATTATAATTAGCTAGCTATTAATAATGGAAAGGGAACAAAGGGGAGGCCAGACATTATAGGTATATCACTTGGGTAGCTTCAACAGGAAGCTGCAATATCACACTCCACAGGGACTACCAGCCCATTCCCTGCAGATCCCTGGGGGAAGAGTCCAACAAAGAGGAGATGAACACATGAGCAGTGCGTCAGAATGACTAGGGAAAATGCCAGGAGGTAAGCCTGGGGAGCCAAGGATTGGCTAAAGTAGGCAAGGCCACAGCAGGCCGGCCAAAATTCGGGGAACACATAATCCCCCAAACAAAGGAGTTGACTCTCTTGTTCTACTTCCTTGCATTTGCCCATGTTCCCACCATAGCCATGAGGTCCTGCAAACCCCACCTGAAATGGACTGATGGACTGCAGCTGGAAACAAAAACTGAGCTAGCCTGATGCTGTATTGGGCTGCTCCAACATGGAGGGGGAGCTCTGGACACTGGCTCTGATGTTAGCCCTGTTAAAGGCAAAATGGAACTTCTTCCTTGGGGGTAAGAGAGGCAATGGAAATGGGATCTTGGCAGCTCAGGGAATTGATTCTACACAAAAATAAAGCTTTCTACAATATGTCATTCTCCCATGCGAGTTTCAGAAAATTCTTTTTCTTGTGGTATCGCAAATAATTCCACTCCCACAAGCAACAGGTGGGCATGAGGACCTCTTCCCACCAGTAACACATTCTCCACAGGAATCAGAGAGAAAGAATAGGCTTTAAGCATCACTGTACTTGCAGTGGAGTGAAGAGAAAAAGGGCTAACACAGGGTTAGCATTTATAGTATGCCTGACACTGTACTGGGGTTCTTGTTGTTACTCCATTTAATCTCACTAAAACCCTCACAATAAACCATCCTAATTTAACAAGGAAAAACAAGGAAACATAGAAAAAGTGGCTAAGCTTTTAACATGTATAATACTGAGCTCAGCACTGCAATACAAGCATAACAGCTGGGATTCAGTGTAGCAGTCAGCCAGATCAGGGCAGGCATATTCCAGAACTTGAGTACCTACAATAATGAACCAATCTGCAGGAAAGCCTTTAGTCCTTTCCTCCTATTTCTGAATGCTTGATTTCATCTTTTTCATTCCTCCATTCAGATGCTAATGAAAGCCCCAGGGCAGCCTGAAAACACTTTTTCCTAAACTGATGCTTCTGTAAACTGGGAAGAGTATTCAATACAGATACCATCTTCCAGTCAACTGTCACAGTTTTTGTCTACTTGTCTTTTTGGAAACAGAAAATCTATTGAATTTCAGCTAATGCAAACTTAATTTTCTTTTATTTTCCAGGTCATTACAGAAACTGCATGTAGTTCTAGCCAAGCAATCACCCTTATTGCTTTTGGCAAATCTATTTACAAATGAATAAACATAAATAAAACACTGGATTGCATTTTAGTTAATTTTGCTATTTCTGTAGACATTTTACAATCAAACAGTATTGATATAATAATAATAAAAATATAATATGCTAATTAGAACAGACATCCTTCCGGATGACCTTCTAGACGAAGCCAGGGCTACAAAGGAAGCCCGGGTCCCAGGCACCAGAAGGAAGATGGTGCCAGCAGCCAGGGGAAGGAAGGCCTACTCTTGCATGAATTTTGTGCATCAGGCCTTTAGTACCTAAATAGTACTGGTATCCAAATGAACAGAAACCACAAAGATTGTACAGATTTACAGAATAACCACAAACACTTATGCAACACATATTATGTGCCAAACACTGTTTTATTGCCTCTGCATTGTTAACTCATTCAACCCTAGAACTTAGAAAGCTCGAAAACTTAAAAGATCTTGTAAGTTTGTCCTGGCTGGGTAGCTCAGTTAGCTAGAGCAGTGTCCCCATACGTCAAAACTGTGGGTTCAACCCCCAGCCAGGACAAATACAGGAGTCCACCAGTGAATGCATGGGTGAATGGAGCAAGAAATTGATGTTTCTCTCTCTCTCTCTCCCTTCCTTTCTCTCTCTCTCTCAAGTCAATGAATAAATTAGTTTTTTAAAAAATAGATAGAGCCCTGACCAGTTTTGCTCAGTGGATAGAGCATTGGCCTGAGGACTGAAGGGTCCCAGGTTCGATTCTGGTCAAGGGCATGTGCAGGCACATCCCCAATAGGAGTGTGCAGGAGGCAGCTGATCAATGTTTCTCTCTCTCATCGATGTTTCTAACTCTCTATCCCTCTCCCTTCCTCTCTGTAAAAAATCAATAAAATATAAAAATAGATAGATAGATAGCAGACATAGATATTTCATGTAAATTCAACCCCCAACTACTATTAAACATCCTCCATTATATTGTCATGGGAATATACTTCATTGAGAGGAAGAAGTCACATGCTGAAGTTCAGGAGATCTTGGTCTACCATATATTCATCAGGTAATTAATTAGGTAATATTTGTATGGCACTTCCAGATGTAATTTCCTTTGATACTTACAATGACTTTATTTATAGTTGCAGCTCCCAAGTCTTCATCTCTATGAAGACTTCATCTTTAATCTCTTTCCTACTCCTACAGTTATCTAAAACTCAACATGCCCAATTCTAGTCATACTGTCTTTTTAACATACCTTTGCTTTTCTCACACCAATCCCTAGTTCTATTAATGAAAAATCCCAGTCATCCTAGACTCCTTCTCTATCACTCACCTCACATCTAATCCATTATCAAGATCTGTTCATTTGGTCTGGGTAAAACCTCTTAAACTGATACCATTCATAACCTGGCTATTATTACTAGGAAAAGAGTAAAGAGAAGACTAGGTAATAATGTAGGCATGCCACTTACACTACTGGTTAATACTTTCCAATCTATTCTCTGCAGATCGATGGGGAAATGGACTGGACAAAGGCAGTTTACCGCAGATGTATGCCCAGTAAGGTTTGGGAGATGTGGGAAGATGCATACGTGTCAGTCACACCTGGGAGCAATTCAGTGGCCAGAACAGGCATGGCTACTGCGAGGGCGTGAAATCTGAAATACTTAAGTCCTGAACAAAGCATCTCTGTCTGCCTCTGCCTCTCTAGCTCTAGCTCTCTCTCTACTCCCGCTTGACTCCTGGCTTGCAAGTCAGGCTTACAGGCCTCACATGCTCTGTACTTGCCAACATGGCCCAAAGCCACGTGATGACCCGCAATGAACTAATGGATTGAATCTAGCCTGATGCTACAGCAGACTCAACTACACCATGGAATGGAAATTCTGGACACTGGCCTTCCTTTTAGCTCTACTGAACCCCCAGCTGCATATTTTCCAGAACATGAGACTTTGCAAACTGATAAATATAATTCCAGGCAAATAAAAACCATTCATTCTCCTGTGTGAGTCTTAGAAAATTCCTTTTCTGAAGATATCGCAAGAACCCCACTCCCACTGGTGACGGAGGAATTCCACCCTCCAATCCTCTGGCAGCAAAACCATCTCCTCCATTCTCACTGTTCCTGCTACAGTTCAAGTCCATGTCATTTCTCACCTGGTCAAAAGCAACAGTCTTTTCACTGTTCTCACTACCTCCAGTCTGCCCATCTCCCTGGCCTCCATTTTAAAACCTTTCACCACTTTAAAACCTTTCCACAAACGTCTTTCAAAAACACCATTGTAAAAAATGCTAATTTTTCTATTTAAAATCTCTTAATAGCCCTCATCACCTTCAAAGCTAGGCTGCCTAGTTTCTACCCTCAGACACTCCCGCTCTCTTCTCTGTTGCTGTAGGGATGTTCTGTGCTCTGCCTGAAATGTCCACCTTCAGCCCTCCCATCCTACTCACTCCCTTCTTGACCAGTACCACTTCCTTTAGGAGGTCAGTCCTGATAATAAACATATAGGGGTAAATCTTTATAACTTCAGACTTGGCAATGGATTCTTAGATACGATGCCAAAAAGCACAAACAATAAAAGAAAAATATAGATAAATTGGACTTGATCAAAATTGAAAATTTTTGCACATCAAAGGATATTATAAAGAAGTTAAGAAGAAAGCCTACAGAATGGGATAAAATATATATAAACCATATATGAGAAAAAGGTCTCATATCCAGACTATATTAAAAACAGAACTCAAATTAACAAATGAATCAATTTTAAAATAAGCAAAGAATCTGAATAGATATTTTCCAAAGAAGATATACAAATGGTCAATAGCACATGAAAGGATACTCGAATGTCCTTGGTCACTGAGAACACCCACAGACCACAAAAAGGTACCATTACACATCGAAAAGCATGGGCTACAATAAAGAAGACTAATATCACCAACTGTTGGCAAGGATGTGGAGTAACTGGAACCTCACAGGTGAGAATATTAAATACTCTGGGAAACTGACACTGCCTTTAAAAAGTTAAACATCACTTACCATAGACCTAGCAAATCCACTCCTACATATCGACCCAACAGAAATGAAAGCAATGTGCACACACAGAAATGTGCTCAAAACTTCAGAGCAGCATTACTTCAAATAGCCAAAACCTAAGAAGAATCCAAATATTCCCCAGCTGGTGAAGAGATAAAGTGCAGTATACTCAGACAATGCAATACTGCTCTGCAATAAAGAGAAATAAACCACTTGGATGAATATCAAAAACATAATACTAATTAAAAGACATCAGACTCAAAAGACAATATTATATGATTCCATTCATTTAAAAATTCTCTAGAAAAGGCAAACTATAGAGACAGAAAGCAGAATAGTGACTGCCTGGAACTGGGAATGGGAAGAGGGAGAGACAGAAAGATTTGGAGTCATAGAAGTCTCTTAAAACTGTATTGTGGTGATAGTTGTACAATTGCATAAATACACTAAAGTTTACCGAAATAAACACTCACAATAAAACTGTAAACAATGTTCCTTCAGTTCTTTATAATTCACAACATAATGTTCGGGCTTAACATTAAGATGGTTTGTGTGTGACAGTGCATGTTGTTAATCCTCACCCAAGCACATGTTTCCTTTTTTTTTTTTAGAGATTGAAATGGCGGGGGGGGGCGGGGGAGAGAGAGAGAGAGAGAGAGAGAGAGAGAGAGAGAGAGAGAGAGAGAGAGAAGAGGGATGTGGGAGGGACAAAGAAACATCAACATGAGAGAGAAAGATAGAAACATCAATGTGAGAAAGACAGATCGATTGGTTGCCTCCAGCACGCACCAGACCAGGGCGGGGATCGAGCCTGCAACCAATGTATGTGCCCTTGATTGGAATTGAACTCGAGATCCTTCAGTCGGCAGGCTGATGCTCTATCCACTGAGCAAAACCAGGTAAGGCAATATTGAGATTTTTTTCTTTAATGTTAAGTACCACATTGATGAGAAATCATAACAAATTACCATTTTAAATTATAATGTTGACAGCAGTGTTTCTCAAAGTGTGGTTAAACCACACAATCAAAATAATATTGAGAGCTGGTAAAACTGCACCCCCACCTCCATCTCCAACCCCTAACCCACACATACACTCCCTACACTGCTAATCCATCTCTACCATCTCCATTTTTTCCACAGTGTTTTATCGCCCTCTAACACACCATATAATTAACTTATTTATTATGTTATTGCATTTTTTCAGCAGTGATCCCTGCCCTCCCACACACATACACATACAATAGCAAGAAGGCTCCAAGAGAGAACATAGTGACATATCCCCATAACCCAGAACAGTTCCTGACACTCCAATACTTACTGAATGAGTGAAACTCAGGTTCCTGGGCCTCACTGCAGATCTACCAACTAGACCCTTGGAGTGGGGCCCTGGAATCTACATATTCACCAGTTCTCCCAAATAATCGCAAGTTAGCATATAGGATTCACTGGCCCACAGCCCTCACACATGGCCATAGCAACTTGAATGGTGGCAAAAATAGTCTAATGGCAAGCACTGTCCACAAAGATATAAATAGCTATATGCTGAGCTTACAGACTTAGCACAACGTTAGATGAAGTGAGGATCAAATTCCTCAGATTTTGAGTATGACATAACAAGGTTTTGCCTCAACCACAGCCACCCACACAAATCTAACACATACTCTTAGCCAGACTTTTAAATTGAATATCAAGGTGCTTTTATGTAACCACAGGTTCAAATTAACAACCAAAAAGGATTCTTCTAACTGAAATGTTCATGGTAAACTCAAAATAACTGACATATTTCTATCTCTGGTACCAACAATGCTATACACCCTATTCAAAATATGCACTTTAGTCTGTTTTGGGAAATTTACACTCTACATTTAAAAAAACCATCATAAGGAGAAGTCATGATAGCCATGTTTGGTATCAAATGGTAGTTCATGAAGAAGTTATTTTATAAGAGATCATGCACAGAGACATAAGGAAATAAGGAAAAACAGGTTGTTGATGGGAGATAACACCACATTTTCTCACCTGTCAAATAGAAATAAACAGTATCTAATCTGCTTATCTATCTACACAGGTTGTAATGAGGCTGGGGGGGAAAAATCATTAAAAAGGATTTAAATCAACCCGAACCAATATGCTCAATTAATATTTGACAAAGGAGGCAAGAACATACAATGGAATCAAGACAGTCTCTTCAATAAATGGTGTTGGGAAAATTGGACAGATATATGCAAAAAAAATGAAACTAGACCACCAACTTACACCATACACAAAAATAAACTCAAAATGGATAAAGGACTTAAATGTAAAACGGGAAACCATAAAAATACTAGGGGAATACAAAGGCAACAAAATCTCAGACATATGCCAAAGCGGTTTCTTCACCAACACAGCCCCTAGGGCATTGGAAACTAAAGAGAAAATAAACAAATGGGACTTTATCAAAATAAAAAACTTCTGCACAGCAAAAGAAACCATCAGCAAAACAACAAGAAAACCCACTACATGGGAGAACATATTTGCCAATGTTAGCACTGATAAAGGTTTAATCTCCAACATTTATAGGGAACTCATACCAGTTAACAAAAAGAAGACAAACAATCCAATCAAAAAAATGGGCAAATGATCTAAACAGACACTTTTCAAAAGAGGACATTCAGAAAGCCAAGAGACATATGAAAACATGCTCAAAGTCATTAATCATCCGAGAGATGGAAATCAAAACAACAATGAGGTACCATCTCACACCTGTCAGAATGGCTATCATCAACAAATCAACAAACGACAAGTGCTGGAGAGGATGCAGAGAAAAAGGAACACTCGTGCACTGCTGGTGGGAATGCAGACTGGTGCAGCCACTGTGGAGAACAGTATGGAGTTTCCTCAAAAAATTAAACATGGATCTCCCTTTTGA
>PVJC01003860.1:41236-67531 GCA_004026665.1 Murina feae | reverse complement strand
CGCCTGGCAGACTGGGGCCATCATAGGACATCCACTGAGGGGTCCCAGACTGTGAGAGGGCACAGGCCGGGCTGAGGGACTCCCTCCACCCCGAGTGCACAAATTTTTGTGCACCGGGCCCCTAGTGCTTATATATGCTTAAGTCAGTAGATTTCTATAAGGGCTGCTTTCCTTTCATCATATGGTTGGTTGAAGACTTTAGGCTCAGGGAAACTACATAACTGTTAGGTAGGTAACCTTAGTCGAAGCTCTTACTTACAACAAGTCTCATTTCATCTCTAGTAAAATAAGGAAGGTAGTCTTCTGTGTGGTTTAGTTCCCCATTGTGATCTATCTCTAATATTATAGAACATGCATAGCTCTCTGGATGAGTTAATTTCAGTCCTAAAACACTGCAGAGTTTAAGGCATCTCTATTTATGTAACAAATATTGAATCTGTGCTACATGCAATGCTTTATTCCAGCACTACAGACAGAGTGGTAAATATAAGGAGATCCCTGATTTCATGGAGGTAACATTCTATAATAAACATGTAAATACATGTTATACAAATGAATTATTTATTGTGTTAAGCGCCATGAAGTTAACAGAGTTACAGTAGAGTAACGAGGGTAAATCTCTTGAGATAAGGTCAATGAGGCCTCTCTGAGGAAGAGCCGTTTGACCTGAGATCAGAAGATGTGAATAAGCTCCAAAAGAGGATTCCAAGCAGAGGAAGTCAGCACAGAGTCTCAAAGGTTTTAGAATGCCCGGCATGTCTGGGGAAGAGGAGGGTGTGGCACCCCTCATGTGCAATGAGCCAGGGAGGTTAGAGTACGAAATAGAAACAAGGTAGGAAGAAATATTACCAGCAAGGCCATGCATCTTGTTTTTCTAAGAGCAATGGTACGCCTCCAAGGGATTTTAAGCATGGCAATGCTATCCTCGGTTTTTACATTTTTCATAATTTTTAAATGAATGTATTGGGGTGACATTGGTTAATAAAATTATATAGGTTTCAAGCGCACAATTCTAGAACATTTCACCTGTATGTTGCATGGTGTGTTTACTACCCAAAGTCAGGCCACACTGGCTTTCCTGGGAATATCCTCCTCAAGTTTTTTGTTACACTGATTTGGACCCAATCATGGAGATTTTAGTCAAATAGCTCTTACACTTATTACTCCAAGCTTTTAACTTTAGATAAAAAGACAGAAGGTTGAGAAAGTTCCACAAAAACCTGATACAGTAGAAAGAGTCAACAAAACTTTGTGCGTTCAAGAGACTGTCTCTTCCCTGAATTTTTTTTTCCTGAAAGGAGAGCACCAGCTGGCTCCGTAATTTCAGCAAGACAAGGAGTATCTTCAGCTCCATCTTGGTTTCTGAATTGGGTTAAGAGCTACTGAATTTCATTAGCATCGTTCAGTGCAAAAGGTCAGCGTTAGACTTCGTGGAATTCAGAGGTCCAGTGCCTTACACCTCGAGCTTCAATTTTGCTCAGAGCTTCCTTAGTGCTTCATCTGACTGTGATAGTGGCCCCAGCATAGCTAGCATCACCCAGAAGATGAGAATGTGCGGGGACACACACACACACACACACACACACACACACACACACACACACGGGTGTGCACACACAATCAGCTATATTTTATCCCCCAAATTTTAAAAGTCAAGCCAAATTTTTTTTCTTTTTTTTCTTTATTATTATTGCTTAAAATGTTACAAAGAGTAGTTCAAATGTCTCTCTTTTGTTTTCCCCTTGACCTTCCCCCGGCCTCCCCTACCCCCAAGTGTTTTGTGTCCATTGCTTATGCTCCTATGGATGCATGAAAGTCCTTCGGTTGATCTCTTTCCCCTCCCCCCAACCCTACCCTGCCTTCCTGCTGTAGTTTGACAGTCTGTTTGAAGTCAGGCCAAATTTGGATTCACCCCTGCAGGCTCCCTACTCCCACTCTTCCCAGACTTCACTAATTGCCCTTCCCTTGCTTCCAGGCACCCTGCGGAGTTTTATTCCCTTTACTAATATGAAGATAGATATTTTCTACTGTATTTTAGGTATATTTGGATTAGTTTTACTAATTAGTATTTGACAAATATTAATTGTTAGAAACCATTGTCCATTGGGTGCTCCTAAAGTTATGAAAAGAATCAATGGACACGGGATTTGATTGGCCAAAATCTCTACTCATAATTTTATCACATCTGGCAATTGGTAATAATTACTGTTTTAATATGACTCAATCTCAAGCTTATGACATGTTATCAAAGGCACATAGGTAAGGTTTCAGATCTTCACATTTCACAGTTTAGAACAGGACGATCTAAGTGAATTTTCCAAGGTCACGGAGCAGTTTTTAGGGAGCCCAACCCCCTGCTGTTAAGGCTGTCCTCTTGCGACCATGGCTCCACAAAATAAAGCTGCTTCGAAATTGATTTCCTTCTCATTTAGGGGTTCGAGGGCCTGGGACTTAGGGAAGTTATTATTTATCTTGCATTTTGACTGCATATTGTTGCCATTCTTATGATTTACTATGGAAGGAAGACAATAGTGCCAACCAAGCATGTCAAAGCCACATCTTATTATGCAGCCCATTTGCTCCTCAGAACATGTGCAATTTCCATGGCAGCAATATCATAAGCCCACTTTTATCTCTTGAAGGTCTTTAAATCTACGTGACCTCTGGGATTCATCAAATGCTTCCCTGGACATTTGGATCAGAGACATTCTTTGCATTACAGGATCCTCCAGTACTGGCCAGGAAATAGATACAAAAGAAGGAATGCTTTAGTCTCACTGCCTCTCCCCTCGTTTATTTAAATGAGGCATGTGGCCCACCCGCCGCTAGTTTGACATGCTTGCTCCAGAGCCTCAGATCCATCCAATGTTTGTCTGCGGAGTCGGGTTATGGCTTCATTTCTGGAGAAGCTTTCTCCGCTGACACGCTTAAGAGAGTACCATCAGCAGTATTGTGTCCTGTGTTCTTTGCACTCGCCGTTTTCCTTTATTTCATTTTACTGTTTTGCCTTGACAATTATTTTTGTTTGGCAAAGCAATCTCCTCAATACAGGAGGCCTCTTAGAAACAATATTCCAGATTAGAAAACGGTAAAAGTTACAAAGGTTATTTTAACTAATGTACTCTGTTCTGGCCTCAGATGTCAGGGACTAATTATGAAAATAAACATGTATTGGATATATTTACAGGCAGTTCTTCAGGGTATTTGGAGTGTTCAAAAGGTTTCTGTGTCTAGAGGGATAGAGAGTAGAGTTTGCAATCACTGTGGCTTCATTTCACGCTCAGTACCCACGATCCAGGGTACAATGTTGCGTTGCCTTTTACTGTTTTATTGCTCTGCTACTGAGCGTATCATGTATTAGCACTTCAGCAGGGAAATTTAAAGAGTGTTATTCTATTTTTTGGTCATATAATTATAAATTGATTTACCAGCCATTGTAATGCTACCAATGATAATTAATTTATTTGCATAATATGTAGTTTCATAGAAGTTCAATTATAGTAAAGCATTTGCTAAATGTACCATGAAAATAGTATTTCCGGAGACAGTGAGAATCTGAAGCTTAAATCTCTTTAGTCTGTTGGTGTATGGTCTTCATCATGAGCAATCCCGTCATTTCAAGGTGCAAGAGAGGTTTCCTTAGCCCCACAGTTCGCTCAACGATATGTTTTTCTTATTGTAAAAGATGATCAGCAGGATCTGTGAAAATGCTAAAAAGTAATATGAAAGTGAGGATATTAATTCAGGTAATAGCCAAAATCCAAAAACTGGGATAGAGATACATAATTACTGCCATTTTACCGGATCAATGAGCTAGCAGGGTCCTGACCCTTGTACCCAGTCAGCTTCCCATGGCTTGGTGTCTCCCTCCCTCAGATAGGACATGGAGGGTGGAAGGTGGGAGACTATGAATGCCCATTGTCTGGGAACCAGACAACAATTCCAAACAGGTGGTGGCATAAAAGCCAGACTTTCTTGGACCAAAAGTGTTTTGAGTGTTCTGCTATTAAAATGATGCTGTTTCCATGCTGGCCTATGAAAAGGAAGAATTGCGAAGGGGTGAATTCTTCTCCTGGTAAAAAGGTGCATTTTTCATGGCCAGCAGCATACCTTGGGCCCAGCCTGCCTCTCTGGGAAAGAGGATGTAGAACCAGTACTTCTCTTATTTTGCTAACAAAATCTTATTAGTCTTTCTTTGTCTAAAAAAAAAAAAAAGTCTATTCCTCAAACCAGACCATGTGACAGAGTGGAAAATGTCCTGAACTGCCGTGAGAGACACATGGTGACACAGACACATCAACTTTGCACAATAGTAGTAGCCTCTTAGGGAAGTACTTGATACGACAGTTTACTTATTCTATGTGTTTGTCTCTACCTGCTGCAATCAAAGCTTCATGGGGGTAGAAATCATTTCACTTCATTTCATATTATGTGTTGTTCATTCATCTCAACATGTTTTTTAACTTTCTTAGTGAATCCCTCTTTGATTCATTTGTCGTTCAGGAGCATATTGTTAAATTCCCACATATTTGTGACTTATCCAATTTTCCCCTTGCTATTAATTTCTAATTCTCTTAAATTTTGTTCAGAACATATCTTTTGTGTAATTTCAATCCTTTTAAATATATTAAGACTTGCTTCATGGGATATATATGGTCTGTCTTGGACAGTGTTTCATGTGCACTTGAAAATGTGAATCCTGCTGTTGTGTGCAGTGTTATGCAGATGTCTATTAAGTGTAGTTGGTGTGCAGTGTTGTTGATTCTCTGGCTAGTTCATTATTGAAATGAGATATTGACATCACCAGCTACTACTGTTGAATTGTCTTTCTTTATACAGTTTTGTCAGATACTGCCACCTGCATGTTGAAGCTCTGTTGCTAGGTCTATATATGTTTATAATTATTATGTCTTCTTGATGGGTTAACAGTTTTATGATTAGGAAATGATTTTTTTTCTCTAGTAGAATTTTTTTGTCTCAAACTCTGTGTTGTCCAGTCTTCTAATCTCTGCCTTTTTATTAGAGTGTTTAATACATTTCCACTTAAAAATATTATTGATAAGTGATGATTTACATCTTTAATTTTCTATTAGTTGTAAATTTTTGCTTCTGAATTGCACTCTAAATGCTGTTATTTGTGGTAAAGAAAAGATTTTTAGTTCACCATTTTAATTTCCTTGTTTTTCATTTGCTGTATTTTAAAAATTACTTATTTTGCAATTGCCTGGAGGATTATCGTTACACTTAGTATGTAAAAATGTAGTTTAGACTGAAAAAAGACAACATGCTTGTATTTTTGTGACCTCTTTATTCCTGTCTGATGTAAAACTACATCAACAATTATAAGCCTCTGTTGGAGGCACACGATTTATGTAGATGCATTTCATGACAATAACAGCAAAAAGGGAGGAGACATCACAGCCACTCAGGAGCTCTGTGATTTGGGGGCATGCCTTCCGTACTGCAGGAGGCAGTTTGCCGTGCTGCCTCAGCTTCAGCTTGCACAGAGCCGCAAGGTTAACCAGAGTTGCTGGAGTTGAGAGTTAAGGCCTTCTTAGGTCTCTCTGAGGCACAGGCATAGCCATACTCCTGTGCAAGGGCTTCTAGATTTTGAAGTATCAGAGACTTAAAGCACCTTATAGACATTTCAATCGCCAGGTAATTTTGACAGTTTTTGGTATTCTCATTGATTTTCATGGAGAGCATGTTTTCACGCCACCATTTCTGCTGAGATTCTGACGTTCGATATTTTAACCTTTAACCAAATGACTATGTGCCATATAATTGCTTGGATAAGTTGGCTATCTCTCCCCTTCCCCCGATGAATGACTGTTTCTTAACAGTTCACCTAAGATACAAGCTGCATCTTGACAGCCGAGATTAAAGTAAGTGATGGTTGGGTACACACAGGCTTTTACGGAGTCATTTCTGCAAACAGAACGGCGAACCTACATTAGTTCTGATTAAAGTTCCTTCATGTGCCCATTTCTTGCAACCAGCTCATCTGAAGCTCAACATCTTTAATCCTGTTTACTACAAGAGCTAATTTGTGCACATAATGACCCTGCATTTGACTTATGGCTGCCTCATATGTTTCCTTTAAGTAAAATTTCCCATGTGTGAAATATGCTCTCACTCTGAATGAATTCTGCAAGCATCAGCTGAGGATTAGTTATTTCTGTAAATGAGATTTTTCCGTGAAATCCTAATTGTCCTCAGGAAAGACTCCATCAGTCCCTTAGCATATAACTCTATTCAGTGAGTTAGTGATAAACTTTAAATATATTTTTATCAAAAGAAGGTAGTGTGGTGTCACCGTAACAAACCATTTAGCCCAGTAATAGTCAGTGGGTCACGGCACACTGGTAGGACACCAGAATATTTAAAATACGCCTTACATGACTATTTGATCAGGGTCACTGACCTCTTTTCTCTTAGACTGTCAAACTTAAAAAAAATGACAACAGCCAACACAGTAGCTATCCGGTGCAAATGAAACAAAATTATAACCACTTTTGTCAGATTGGCAAAAAAATATATTTTCCGTGTGTTTCAGAAGGTTGGTAATTAGTTTATGTGCGCCATGAGATGAACATATTTGAAAATGGCTGATTTAGCTTGATCTTCTTTTTGGAAACAATGTTGTTATGGCAGACGACTAACAGAGCTGACACTGTTTAACTGGTTTTGACTTGCCACCATTAGCTTTATTTTGTAACTAGGGGCCTGGTGCACAAAAATTTGTGCACTTGGGGGGGGGGGGTGTCCCTCAGCCTGGCCTGTGCCCTCTTGCATTTCGGGATCCCTCTGGGGATGTCCACCTATTGGCATGCCTGGCCAGCCTAGGTGAGGGGCTGATGGCTGTTTGCAGGCTGGCCAAGCCCAACCCCCCCTGCCGTGGGGACCCTCACACCATGGGGGTGTGGCCAGCCTGGGTGAGGGGCTGATGGCTGTTTGCAGCGAGGCTGTCTGGAAACTGGCATATGGAATTTATTTAACTTCTAAAGTTGAAACTTTGTTGTTTTAACTGGAGCCCTGGTCAGGTTGCCCCTGACAGCCCAAGCTCCCAGAGCTTTCTTGAGCCCAAGGCTGGAAGCAGGTCTCTGAGGTTTATTTATCTTCTATAATTGAAAGTTTGTTGTGGAAACTTTGTTGCCACAGCCAGCCTAGGCAGACAGGAACCTTAGCTTCCTGCATTGCCGGGGCAAGCCTCCTGCTTGTTCCAGTTCCATGGCTGCCAGCCGCCATCTTGTCTGGGTTAATTTGCATACAGTCTCTCTGATTGCCTGGTGGTCGTGGCTTGGATGGTGGGTGTGGCTTAGGTGTCTTGGAGCGATGGTTAATTTGCATATTACTCTTTTATTAGATTAGATGGGAGACTATGCTGCAGGATTTATGAAGTTGAACTTAATTTCCACAGCAGTAAATCTCTTTTAAGTAGGTGGCATGTAGCTAATTTCTTCTAACAATCAAGTTTGGGAACACTTGAAAATATGTAGGTAAGGCGGCACCCTTCATAGCAGTAGCTCATGGTCTGCATGTTCGTGGAAACTGAGAAATAGTTCCATTGCTGATGAAAGTGTTTGCTGGTTCCCTATACAGCAGGTCCTTAAATAATGTTGCTTTATTATAACATTGATAAGAAGAAAAAGAAAAGCCCTGGCCAGTTTGGCTCAGTGGATAGAGCGTCGTCCTGCAGACTCAAGGGTTCCTTCCAGGTTCGGTTCTGGTCAAGGGCATGTGCCTTGGCTGCGGGCATATCCCCAGTGGGGGGCATGCAGGAGGCAGCTGATCAATGTTTCTCTCTCATCGATGTTTCTGACACTCTATCCTTCTCCCTTTCTCTCTGTGGAAAATCAACAAAATATATTTTTAAAAAAGAGAGAGATTCCCAGAAGGACCACACCCCAAAGATGCGCACAATAGGTGGATTGGTGTGAAACACACCGATGGGAAGCATGATGGTCCCCGTCTGAGTGAAGGCGGGTGTAGGTGTGAATGTGCCCTGCGACAGAAGAGCATCCGGTCCAAGGTGGGTTTCCACCTCGAACCCTGCTCCACGGGGTAGGTTCTGGCCACCTGTGACTCTGAACTGCAATAAGCAGGTTAGAAAATAAATATCTTAAGTGTTTTCATTAAATGTCCTTAAATGTATGGATAACTCACATTTATTTCAGTGTTTAATGTTAGAAGTGTTTGGGGTCTTTATTTAGAGGTTAGATGATGTTTTTGAGACCAGAAATAAGCTGTAAGGACTTACGTTCTGTATGTCAATCAGCCTATTGCAAAATTGGTTTTATTTATATCATTTCACTTACAGTTACAAGAACCTATCTATGACATCAAAGGAGGACTTGCTGTACATTGCTTCAGCAATAAAATGCCTGTATTGACGACAAGGTTATAATTACCCTACATGCATGCTCCTTGTGGCAACATAGTACGTGTGGTAATGAATTTGAACAGCACAGAATGGAGATTAATAGTAGTGTGACTATTTATGTATCCTAGTTTACCTGGGATCATCTCCATTTACACCCACTGTAATTATTAGTAGGGCCTTCTTTAACTCTCAGAATTACCTCAATTTGGATGAGAAATTATATATAGTTAACCTTAGTGGAAAGCACTGTTGCTGAAACTGGCCCGTGTGGGTTGAAATCCATGTTCTTCTGCTTTCTGTCTATCTGAAAACCTAATGTAACTTTTCTATGCCTCAAATTCCTTAACCTATAACATGGGGCTGGCAATAGCACTTGTCTAGTGGGTTTGAGAAAATTTAATGTTTGTCAAGTTCTTAGAACAGCACATGTCATGTCCAACAAATACATGGTCCTGCACCACAGGCAATGAATAAAATTTCTAGGCCACATTCACTAAAAAGATTTCTTATTGCCCCATGAGATTTTTTAAAGGGAGAATAAAGACCAGGGAGGAAACATCAGCAGCAAAGTGCTATAAAATATAATGAATTTAGTAAGATGAATAGGATGTGTTGTTGTGAGTAGTATTGAACTATATCTCCCCCTCTAAGATAGAAACATTTACTAAAAATAAAAGCAACATTCCAATATCTTTGTCATTAATTCATGAGTTTACATCTTTCTGGACCTTGTGCTGTCATAGAGTATTCTGAATTTGCAATAATAGTATCTGAAAACCTTAGGAAATGATAGCCTTGTTCCATAACTTGGAAGCCTCTGAAGTTAAAATTGTGCTTTCTGATCCCTGTGCATTCTACTGGTTATAGCAAACCTTCATTCTTAACATTTCCCCTCTGGGTAAATGCAAATCTCTGCCTATTTGATCCCTTTCAGGGAGCTGTTCAATAGAAAAAAAATTTTTTTAAAGTATTTTACCTAAAACACACACATTTGGAAGAGTTAATTCTAACGTAATATGAGTATCATTGCCTAGCCTGATTGTAAGTGAAACAATACTAAATTGTATTTTTGCATTACCTTATGTTGGAGAGACTTTCCCTGACTCATATATTCAGCTCACATTCTAAATATGCAGAAGTGCCTGCAACTTCCCTCTGTAATACATCAATGCCAGTCAAGAATATGGCAGCAGACAACAGCAAAACCAACTCTGAATTGCAAACTGAAAATATGTTTTGTCCCTTTAGACATAAAAAGGGAGCTCAATATTCTCATTAGAGACATAGGAGATATGCTCATCTAGTAAGAGGTGATTCCGAAAGAAAAGTGGCAGTCCAGCTCTATCTAATTCATTAATTTGCCTTAATTAAAAATGTGTGCATGACACCGGCATTAGGGCTAGCTCAGGAGAAACAGGGAGATGAAAGTAAAACAGATGTGGAGTGGTTGGATTTTTATTTCCTTACCTAGTCTACTTAGGGATTCCTGGATGCCTTTTGCCAGTGACTTAAATGTGGTGCAACAAGTTTATACTTTTTAATCTTCATCAGTCCAGAGGAACCTGTCAACCCAACAATAGTAAATATGGCTGCAACTGGCCTCACCAGAGGCAGGTATGACAGATGGCACAGGACGTGAGGGTAGGTGTCCTCGCTGCCAGGGCTTCAGGCTTTGGGTAAATGGTGTCAAGTGCTCTTTGGGGATTCTGTAACTCCTCAGGCCCTGTAGAGTCCTGTGCTCCACTCTGTACTTTGCAATGATAACAACAGTGACAAGAACAGGTGTGCCAAGGGATCTGAGTACTAAGGAGAGTCGTGTAATAAAGGTGTCCAACATACTGCTTCCTAAATTAACTATTTGAAAAGAAGGATTCTACTTCAAACAGAAGCAATGACATTGCATGGTTCTGGTAGAAAGCATTAAGACAGTGATTTGTGAGTTAAAGATATCTCCTCGATGTATTGGGATAACAATGGCAAATAGGGAAATCTTTATAAACGTGGACACTTTTAATTATCTGCTATGAGATAACAGTATATACTAGTATACTTTCTCCACCAATAAACTGGCTGCCTGAGACATGTACATTATGCAGTGGGCCTGTGGCATTCATTATATGTTGGAGAAGTAGACATAATAATCAGAGGAAGTGAGGAAAATAACTTGGGGAAAAAATAACCACATATACTTTGATTTAAACAATCTGTGAGTACAAAAGAGGTAGTCTGAGAAGAAGAGTTCTTATTTACACTCCCATTTTAAACAATAACCAGTTGATCGTCCAAGCAGTGTGGTATTATGAACAAAAGCATGGCCCCAATGATCCAGACTGTCCTCCTTTATGTCCCATCTCTACCCTTAGCAGCTGTGTGACCTTGGGCAAATTACTTAACTTCTCGGCATCTCAGGCTCCTTATTTATAAAATGTGGATAACCCCAACTACATGGAAGTGTGAACATCTAACCTTGAGTATGATAACAGAAAGGCCCTCTGAAAACTTGGAGAAGTACTAGGCACACTATACATTCTTCAAAAAAAATAGCTTTTCATACGAGACATTTGTTTATGTCCCTTTTTATCAAGAGACACACTTAGTGTTAGTGTTACCATATGTCTATGCCTGTGACAGTAACTATGTGAATGCAAGATATACATAGTTCTGTGTCACATCTGTATAAACTTACAGAGTTCACTGTAGTTAATAGCTTTAAGTTAGGATACCATGACAATTATATTTTATCGTCTTTTACTCATTTCAGTGACTGTTGCCAATGATGAGCTAGATATCTTATAGGGAAACTCTAATTTATGCTTGGAAGTCCCAGAAGAAAATCGAGATTTGTTTGTGCTAATGAAATTGATATCATTGACAATGGTGGTGATAGTAATAATAATAATGACAATAACATGTTTTTTCTGTTCTTCTAAGAACAAATAATAAACAATCCATGAAAAGAAAAAAGTTGAATAATTTATTATATATTATCTATTATCCTTTCTCTCCCTGGCTCTTTATGAGCTTCTCACATTTCTTTAATCCTAATAGAAACAATACGTTTGATAATTTAATCATGTCAATCATACGAAAATGGTTTAGAACCAGAATGGATTTACTAACATATTAAGTCCTTCTCTGGCTCCAGGAAAAGAAATAAACTGAGGGAGAATAAGAAACTTGCTTGAACCCTAGCCAGTCTGGCTCACTGGATAGAGCACTGGCCTGTGGACCAAAAGGTCCTGGGCATGTACCTTGGTTGCAGGTTCCTCCCCACCCTGGACCCTGTTTGGGGCTTGTGCAGGAGGCAACCAATCGATGTGTTTCTCTCTGTCTTTCCCTCTCTCTTCCACTCTCTCTAAAAATCAATGGAAAAATATCCTTGGGTGAGGATTAAAAAAAGAAACTTGCTGGAGGTAACCCAGTGAGACTGCTGTACATTCCTCCCTCACTCCAAGTAATTCACTCATTAGGAGTTTATTAAAAGTCCAGAATGTTCTGACTCATGATCATGCACTACTACAAACTGATTTTCCTTTCTATCGTCACTGCTTCCAGATTGACCCATTTTAAAGGTTAACTCAACTCTGAAGATGCCTCTAGAAAGAAAATAATTCTCTCAAAAATCAAGACATGTATAATTTCTATTTGATAATAACACCTGAGCATTTCTGTGTGTATGTTTTTTTTAAAAAAAAAAAAAAACTGTATCTAGGGAAATTAAATGTGATCTGTTCCTCCCTGATTATAGAATTTTTTCCTATGGAGTTGATTGCCAGTGATAATTAAATTACTAGTCATCATATGGGAGGCTGGGAGTTTGCTATCTGCTATAATTTTGCTCTTTCCCATTCTCATTATGTGTTCAAGGACTAATGGCTTAAGTACCTTCACTTCTTTCTTCTATTTAGTTATTGAAATCTAACTAAAATGCTAAGGACATTTATTCAGTCAATCAAGATTTGTTGTGTATCTCCTAGCTACCAGTTTCATAATCATCTTTGATACACCTCTCTCTCTCTCTTTTCACTTCCAAAATCCAAATACTACTAAGGCTTCTTTTGGGAAACTCTTTTTGATAAATTTCTTTTTCGTTTCTATTATCATTACCATAGACTGGCATCTATTTTCTCTCATAACTAGTGATTTCCAAACTTGTTTATCTGATTCCCAGCTACTAAATCAGACTTATAAAACCAAATATCTAAGGGTGAAATCTGGTTATCTTTATCTGAAACAGCTTCATGCAATTTTGGCATGTCCATTTAAGTAAATACAAGTGATGATTAAAGTATTCTCCAATCATTTTTTTCTTCTCCAAGATTTGCCCAAAATCAACTTTTTTTTTTACTTTCTATCAGAAATACTTGAAAAAAATCTTGAATGATTATAAATGTTTCTGTATCATTCTTTTTCTTGCCCAGAAAATTTAGAATGCTTTCCACAGTCATTCAGTAACAAATTCCCATAGTTTAAAAAATCGTCGTTCCTTAGTAAAGTCAGATCTAGTTACCCAGTCTCTTGCCCCACAACTTTCCAGTGGAGGCTTTTAGTATATGCACTCCTACTTACCTCATGTATTTGCCCCTACTCTAGCTCTTTTCCTCTGTTACCTCCCCCTTCAGCTGTGTGTATATCTTATTCTTTCAACAAGACGTGAGTTATTTTTTTTAAAAGGCAAAAACCTTATTTCATACTTTCTTTATCCCCATCATTCTGAGAACAATGTGATGTTCCAATAAATCCTCCTTCGATGTTAAGTATGCTGACTGGTCAAACGCGCGTACATTTGATTAAATAATGAGTCCTTTTCTGTTATTCTGAAATTTTCTCAAGCACTGATTTAATTCTTCCTTTTGTGTTGGCACTTATCAAATCTGTACCCCTCTTGGTATCCACCAAATCTTGGGTTCAGAACCAATGATGAGAGCAGTGTTAATTGTATGATGGGATCTTTGTTTTCTCTAAGCATGAGGATTTGCTAAATGAAACCTAATAAGGTATGTCATTATTCTAACGAAGGGGAGGGTAAGAATCCTATGTTTACTGCTTACTCTTTTTTTAAAAATTTGACAGTGTGCCTAGGAAGGAATAGATTAGTCAAAGAGTGATCAGTTGTTAGATGGAATAATAACATTTTTAAAACTATGCCATTGGGCATTAAGTTTTCTAATATAAGATAGACTCTTGGTAAAATGACTAAACTTTTTGGTGAAATAAGAAAGTAAAAATAATTCTACGATAGTACTGTTACGTTCCAGAGCTGAGCGGAGTCAAAACCTGCATGTTTCCTAGGATGATCATAAAAGTGACCCTTGGGTATCAGGATTTTCCTCATTAATGGCAGTTTTCCTTCATTCAAAAACAAAAATAAAACATGTTGGTGAGGAGTAAGGAAAATATCACAGAATAAAATGGAGTCAGAAATCAGATGGCCTTCATCCAGGGTCAGTGCAGCTAGAAACCAGAAACAGGCACACTGTTTAGGCGCCTGCTGCCACACTGACGGCTTCCATCAGGTCCATCTGTCCTGTGAAGCATCAGCACATACTTGAGGCCTTTTAAATGCCATGTGGGCTCTGGGCCCTTCCTCCTTCAAGTTCTACCCCTCTTAACTGATCTAACACGGATTATTAGAGTTTCCTGGGAGCAGTGTAGTTGGAAAAGGGTCAAGACACTGACATGTTGAACAGGTGTTTGCTACTTTGTAGTGCAAATCCCAGCGTTGGGTTCTAACCACTGTGTCTAATAAGTTGTTGGGGGTGAACATTAGCATCACATAATAACTCTTTACTAAAAGGATATTTGATATCAGCCCAAGAGAAAGACAACTTTAAAGTGCAAGATGAAAATAAAATTGATACGCAGAAGTAAATTGTATGGACCTCAAACCTCTGCTTCTAGTTATAGCAGGCTAGGCAATAGGCTAGGGGATTTAGAGCAACTATTTTATTCAGGACAAACTAAAAAACACCAAGAGTGTTTTTTAAAAGTGAGGAATGAAGAGGCCAAAATCTTGGGATAGATGAGAAACCAGAGAGGTGTAGGGTTAAGTGACCTTTTCCCTGATGGCATTTTCCCATTTGGAAAAAAAAAAAAAAGAAGCAAAGGTCTTTTGTTTTAGTGGTCTTATGAGACTATGAGGATGATACTTCAAACACAGGGTCACCTTGGGTGCAGAGTCCATCTGACATATTAAGCTTCTGCATGCCTGTACTGTCAGGAGAAACTTGAACTGGAGATAACCTTCCTCTTGGTGAACTTGCAGCCAGGATGCTCATACTCTGGATGAAGTGAAATGTTCTTGGGCTGGTAAGAAGCTTCAGACAGATGACAGAAGTAAACAACAGCAATCTTCTCCGTAAGAATAGAGCTTTATGAGAAGTTACAAATTATTCCTATAATCTTTCAATCTTTGTATAAAGATTACTGAGCACACAGAAAAGCAAGCAACAACAAAAATCCTAGTAAAGCCAACAGAAAAAAAAAAGAGAGAGAAACTGTAATGATCAGACAAATATTCAAAACAAGTGATTACACGTATTCTCTTTAAAGAAATCAAAGACACACTTTTAAATATCTGCAGAAAATTATAAAAAGTAAAATGATAGGTTTCCAAAATAACCAAGTAGAAGTTCTGGATGCAACAAACAAAATATGCCAGATTACCCAGTGCTGAAATAATTAGTGTACAGGAAGATAGAATGGAAGAAATTTCCTAGAACCTTGATGCTCAAAGTATAGGACAGAGGATTGTTTAAGGTGGACATGGCTTCAAGAAATCCAAAGAATTCTAACCAAGGTAAGTAAACAGAAATGCATACTTAAGTATATCACAACATGGAGTTTCAGAAAACTAAATGCAAAAAATATAATCTTAAAGTTAGCCAGAAAAATCAAAGGTAACAGAAACAAGAGGTGACAATGATTTATGTAAGTAATTATCATTCTACCATACATGGACTTAATTATTTATCTGGTTTGTTTTAAAAGGCAACATATGGCCTATGGCCTCTGAAAGTAAGATACACACACACACACACACACACACACACACACAAGAACTAGAATCAGAATGCTTGGATTCAAAGCCTTGTCTACAACTCAGTAATTGCATTAACTTAGCATTTTAACTGCTAACAATACCTTCCTTGGAGGCTTATATAATGATTACCTAAATAGATGACAATGTAAATAGAGTACTTATTACAGTGTCTGGTATGTAGTAACTACTACTAAATAAATGTTCAGTATTATGAGTATTATTTTATAACAATTTTAAAAAGCATATTGATTCATATTTCATAGTACCTAGATTTTTATTGTGTTTTACAGAGATGAGATATCTAAGTTTTTTCAATTTGTACATTAACACAATATTTTACTTGTGAGGGATATAAACATGGAATATGTTTCCAGGGGACATATGAAAAGTGCTCTGAAAACTGCAAGTCACCATGAAAATCTGAGTTGTAATTTATGCCACATAAAATGTGGGTGAGGTAGGTGCAACTGTAATCTTCATTTTACAGAGCAGGAGATTAAAGCACAGGAGGGAGTCAGTTCATCTTAGAGCTGAGAGTTCCACCTTGACCTCTTGGCTTGACCGCGTTGGCACTTTTTCTTGGATAAATAAGCCGTAGAGCCTTCGTTGGATGCAGTCACCTGGGACTTGACCTCAGTGCTTATGGTATTGCAGGACACTGCTCACCCAGAAGCTTATGAACAGTCACCATGAGTCTATTTAGGTCGTGCAAAAAAAATTTAACATAAAATATGACTAAAAATCACCACTAAAAAGTATTTAAGTTGTAATATACCTACTACTTTCTTTTTTTGTTTCCTATACTGATTTCTTCCCCTTTTTATTTACCTTTTTGATACCTGGGTTAAGTTTTTATTCAAGATTTAAGTGAGTAGGCCCTGGTACAGTGTGTGAGTTTTGTTTTTAACCAAACCTGAAAATAGCGATGAATTAGATAGAGGAGGGTTTCATAGTAATACCTGAAACATTACTGCTTTTCCAAGTTGGGTGAAATTTCTGTGTAAAGCAATGGAAAGTATTATTTTCAATGTAGTTTTAGATGTCATTAAATAGACAACTCAGAGAGGAGATGCTAAAATGTTTCTTAGTGCAATGTTTAGAACTCTCTACCCTGCATGTATACACAATTACGGATTTTATACAGGTGGGGAAAGCTGAATTTTTAAAAATTAATAGAATGAAGGAGAACATGATGAAGGTAGTCAAAAAAAGAAACTTTCATTGAATAAGAAGTGTCAGGAAAGAACCCCAGAGAAATGGCGAGAATGTAACAAAAGGACAACAGAGAAATCATGTTGGATGTGTTTCCATGATGTGAGGTGCTCTTGCAGCACTTTCCTTGCTTATGATCACTGGCTGTACTATGAATCAAGTTCTTTTTCTTCTAACAAAGTTTGGTGGTTCATTATCCCCAAATGGCAGGGATGGCATCCAGCCTGACTGTGTCCTGGGCAGTGAGAAAGCTGCCACTTCCAGCAAGCTGGTTAGTCCCTCCCAGGCAGTCGCCAGGCCATTCGAGAATGAGAAAAGCAATACTTTCTGCTCTACTTGGCATCTGTTTTGCTTATTCTGAAAGAAAAATGTTAGCTAAATTATCATCTGACTTGGCCTTTATTTAACATTTGTGGGGAGGAACATGACAATAGCTTTAGTGGTAAGCACAATTGATAGATCTAATAACTTTCTTTTTGCAGGTTTTTTTCCCCACGCCATTAGTGAGTGAGAGCCCCTAGGAGAAAATATTAGGGTATAAATTTATAATGGCAATGATTCATAAAATTTGTTTCTTGTAAAAGGGCCATGGTTTTGTGGAGCTCTCATTTTGCTTTCATTTATGCCTAGTTAGCAAACTCTTATTGAAGTATTTTTTGGAAGGCGGACAGAGTATCACTTCGGTGAGGTTTAAAAACACATTTCCTAATCTATTCTCTACATTTATCATGGGCAAGGAAGAAAGGGATGAATAAAAGGCAACCTACGGATTCAGTTAACTTATTCACTCATTTTATTCACTCGTGAGTATGTATTTACCTCAGTGAGGGTAACATTATATGCTCTGTATTTTGCTAGGACTGAGGCAAAAATGACAAATGAGCCATATAACACCTAGTATAAGAGAACTCACGGATGAACAGGGAAGCAGCATGACCCAGTGTGCACTATGTCCCCAAAGGGAGAAATAACCAACTATCCAGAGGGAAAAGAGAGGTCAGGGAGGATAGGGTAGACTTTGAGGAGGTCTAAAGTTTTACCACCCAAAAAATATGTCTTTTGGGATACTGATTTTAAGTTGGTTATTTAAAAACAGAAGACTCATTAAAAAAAAAAAAAAAAATTTAACCCTGCCCCCTTACCTGCCTAAAGGAATTTAAGTAGGAAAACTGGCCCTAACCGGTTTGGCTTACTGGATAGAGTGTTGGTCTGCTGATGGACTGAAGGGTCCCAGGTTTGATCCCGGTCAAGGGCATGTACCTTGGTTGCAGGCATGTAGGAGGTGTGCAGGAGGCAGCTGATCAATATTTCTTTCTCACCGATGTTTCTAACTCTCTATCCCTCTCCTTTCCTCTCTGTAAAAAAATCAATAAAGTATATTTTTTAAAGTAAATATAAAAACTGCTTTAAAGGAAGAGAGTAACGCCATAGTGTCATAATATAACTAAATGTGACAAAGAAGAAGAAATCTAGCAAAGCCATTTGTTAGATTTCCTTCTATGTACCCCATTGTTTCCAGGAAAAATTTTTTACAACATGTCTGCTCTTTCTCATCATTCTGTTAAGGGCCTACCGTTCCTTTCAAATCCCAGATTCTCTACCTCGCCCCCCCACCCCACCCCACACACACGCCTTGTCCTTTGTCCAACACAGTATACAAACCTCAACCACCCAACGCATCTTTGATCTCATATTGAAAGGAGTTTTAGGGATAAAGAGGATCCATGTGGAAGGAATGCCTAGGTGAGGGCATGGAGCTGCCAGAGGGCATACATTCACAGAGAATAGATAAGGTGTCACAAGATAAGGGGAGAGGAAGACAGACAGTCACAGAGTACAGGGTCAAAGGAAATAAACTTTCACAGAGGACAGAGAAATGTCAACAAATGGCAGAAAGAGGAAAACTGATTTTCATGGGAGATAGAGAAATGTTACAAGCCACATGGGCTTTAAACTTTGAAGGTGATAATCTGCAAAAAAAAAAAAAAAAAAAAAGGACTAATGAAAAAAAAGTACAGAGTCATAAAATGGGGAAGGAGTCCAATTGGAAGGCAGCATGAATGGACAAAGAACTACAGCATTTATAAATCTCAGAAAAGGAGGCTTTGTGGGTTACTCCCGGAGGCCCTCCTCCCTATGTGGGAGTTTGTATGTGCTTCCAATAAATTTCCACCCTTTTCACCTACCACCTTTTGTCCATGGCTTTATTCTTCAAGTCCATCTGGAAAAGGATCTGGGAAAGAAATCACCCTTGCATCCTGCTCAGGAAAAATAAGCAGAATCACTATCTTCTGGCACCCCCTGAATATACATCTGCAGTAAACCTGGGGCGCTTTCTCATGTTCCTCTGTCTCCTGTTAACTTGATTATCAGCCCGAGTAAAGAACTTAGTGGGAGGAGTTACTTTTTGGACCCTCACAACTTCATATAGGAAGAGGCATCCTCTACTGATGCCCTGAAGGATGATTTGGGAGGTGGTGCCAGACAGCAAGGTAAATGAGGGAGACCTGTGAAGCATGAAGCAAGAGCTAATCGAGGCAGGAGAGGACATCTGGAGTTCAAAGCAGAGTGAGCAGGACAAGAAGTATGGCAGGAACAGAGGGAGTCAGGGGAAACAGATGACAGGAGGTTAGAGAGCTTGAAGAGGGTGTCTATCAGACCGCTCTAGTTTTAAAAAATAGATGGTGGTCAGATGTTTAATTTTAAAAGGACGTTCAACAGAAAATGTAGATATAGGATGTTAAAAATGCTTTTAGAAGGGAAGAGATTCTTTTTATGCATTCTCTTGAACATGAATCTGTACTCCTGACTTTCCCAACCCTCCTATTCTTAAGGACTCTGGACCCCTGATGCTTTCTCGATCCTGGCCCACACTGCCTGTCTTCTCTCATCCCCTAGTTGTCTGAGATACTCCTTTGGTACCTCAGAATCGTAGGACTTTTAAAAACAAGTTTATAGATCCAAAAAGAAAGCCCAGAGAGATCTCACTTGCTGAGGGTTTTTGACGGTCCGCCTTACACTCCCAGTTAACATTTTGTACATGTAAATCTTGTCTCCCCAGCCCCAGATTATAAAGAAGTGAAGAGCTGACTGCCATTTTATTATTTCTATTTTCTCTTCTTACAGTGTCAACTGATTGCCCAGATAACGGGTTTGCAATGTGGGTTTGCAGGAGCTTTGGGTACTCAGAAAAGAAGTTTGGTTGGTTTCATTAAAAACAAAAAAGTAAAAACTAATACTTTTTTGTTTTTTAATGAAACCAACCAAACTTCAGTCAGCCTTTCTGCCTTTAGAAACTCCTCCTGTCTGATTCTACATTTACCCAGAAACCAATGTATTTTACGGGGGGGAGAAAGAGTTATGTTATGTCAAGCACTCAGTATCTAGAAAATTATGTTCCCCCTCCCCAACTTACATCTGCAATGAAACATCAAGATCACAAACAGAATGGGGATGCGTGAAGAGACTGGACAATAATTGTACACCTATGGATGAGGACAATGGGGGGGGCAAGGTCAGAGGTTGGGGTGGGAATTGGGAGGAGGGGAGCTATGGGGGAAAAAAGAGGAACAACTGTAATAATCTGAACAATAAAAATAAATTTAAAAAAAAAAAAAAAAAAAAGATCACAAACAGAACTTTAAGACCATTCATTATCTACCTGTGGATTACTGTCAGGTTTTGGATCCCTTCCTTTCACGTATATGAATTTCATTTGATCATTTCCCCATCTCATCATTTCTAAGTTGCCTCATATAATTTTCTGAATCTCCCATGTCACTACTTTGAGCTAAACTCACCTCATTTAAACACCTTCACTCTACTTTACATCTGTGTTCTTCACTCTACTTTACATCTGTGTTCACTCTGTGTATTTTACATAAAACCAGCTCCCCTTAGCCTGTATCTCATCTGAGATATGAAATCACCCCTGTCTTGTGAGTTTTGCAAATATGGTTATCTTGTCAGTAAACTCTTTGGAACAGGAGATGATCGATGATGAAGTTCAGTAAATCATTACATACCGGTATTCAGGGAATGATTCTCTTTGGGTCTTAACTTTGGTCAATATGTTGTTTATTCTTGTCTATTTCCTTAATTAAGCTTGCTCCTAAGAGGTTAGCTAAAACTTCTTCCTTCCCCACAGATATAGACTCAGGAATCCACATTGTTTTGTCTGGATGGGCTTTACTATTTCTTCCATTTCCTTGAACATTAACATATGCTACTTTCTTGATAAAGAGCTTTTATTTACAAGAGTTAATTCTCAAATATGAATGGATGTTTGGGGAAAAAAATGATTAAAAGTTGTTTCCAGAAGGAACTAGGTCTTCCTTTGTTTGCTGCATTGACCAGAATCTGGGTTTTAGATCGACAGACCTGGAGACCTGATATTGTCATTCACTAAAAGTACCTCATATCTCAGGGGCAGACTCAAATTAAACAAGTTCACAGACCAGTGCATCAAACCAGAATACCTATTTAGTGATTTAAAATGAGAAAAAATAACTGCTACATGGACTGGAATACTAATGTCAAATTCCTTTTCCAGGAAACCATAGAACAACTTCTGCATGAGAAGCTAAATTGTAACACAAGTATTGCTTGGTGAGCATGGGATCAGAACAGGGCATGACTAAGACCTTTTGAGGCCATAAGCATTTTAGTTTGCTTCCCTCTTTCAATATAAACAATGAAAAACTATAAAATGTGAGAAGTCCAACGAAGTTTTAATGTTTCCATGGCTAACATTTTTATACTTTCAGTGAAATACCAAATACAATATTATTTTCAAAAGTAATTTTGGTGACCTGGTTTTGTTGGTGTCCTGAATACATGATTTGTCTTCTGTGCTCAAAACAAGAGGAGCTAGTCTTAGTACTTGGACTTTTGATTGCAACAAACCTCGATGCAGCCCTTATAAAGAATACCAACACTCTTCCCTAGAGCCTACTTACATAGATGCTGCTAATATTTGCAAAGTTGACTCCTCAATGTGGTTCCATCCACAGAATCATCCTTCTTTGATTGACATATTCTTTCTTTAAGTATGTTAATTCATTCAATTAACTTATAGTCAAGGAAGGATGATCAGAATATTCTGTCTGAGGAGAGTTTTCATATCTGCTCCATTGTTCAATGATTTCATATTGTAGAACTCATTTCGAGGGCAGCAAGCTCCCATCTTATCCCATAACAATAACTATTGAGAAGGGAGAAAAATCAACTAGATCCCCAAAAGATCTGTTCAGGATAACTATTATTATCTATAGACTAGAGGCCCATTGCACAAAAATTTGTGCACTCCGGGGGTCCCTCAGCCCAGCCTGTGCCCCCTTGCAGTCCAGGACCTTTCAGGGGATGTCCACCTGCTGGCTTAGGCCCGCTCCCCTCAAGATCAGGCCTAAGCTGGCAGTCAGACATCCCTCTGGCAGCCCAGGAGCCTTCGGGGAATGTCCACTTGCCAGCGGGGAGCAGGCCTAAGCTGCAGTGGGACATCCTTAGTGCTGCTGAGGAAGCAGGAGAGGCTCCCACCACCAATGCTCTACTGGCAGCCGTCAGCCTGGCTTGTGGCTGAGCAGAGCTCCCCCTGTGGGAGTGCACTGACTACCAAGGGGCAGCTCCTTCATTAAGCATCTGCCCCATGGTGATCAGTGTGTGTCATAGTGACCAGTCGTTCCCAGTCATTCTGCTGTTAGGGTCAATTTGCATATTACCCTTTTATTATATAGGATAATAAGCATGATGGCTTATTGGCTTATGGAAGGCCATAGTCACAGCATAAATGACCACCAGCCTAACCAGCCTAAAGATAGGAATTTATGGAGTGCCCTAAATAATTAAAAAGATACTCATTGAATGAATAAATGAATGAATGTTAAGAAATAATTTTAAAAGGCTTCATATAATGATAGTTAATAACTAGATTTTTATGCAATATGCACTTAATAACTTAAATAAGATGTTAAAGTTAAGAAGGCAAAAACCTGTCCCCATACAAAATTCACTGGAAATAATCATAACTTTGTGGAAAAATATGGCAGACACTACTCTAAGTAAAATAAGACACACAAACATGGATATTCCTTCCATTCTGATGCAGTAAGAAGGGCACAATACAGCTTCTGTGGTACACTTGTAAAAAAATGCATAACTTTAATCACAGAAATACAATAAACAAACCCAATTTGAGGGACATTCCACAGGGGGGCTGGCTCTTCAGGAGAATCAAGATTGCAAAATATAAAAAAGAAAGAAAAAGAAAAGTTAGTAGGAGAATTGGTATTCAATTAAGATTAGTGGATTAGATTTAGTGAACTGTGTTAATGAACTGGTTTGGATGACTGTACTATGGTTACATAAGATGTTAACATTAGAGAATCGAAGTGAAGTATATGTTGGAACTCTGTACTATTTTTTTTATCTTTTCTATAAATCTAAAATTATTTCCAAATAAGTTACAAGAGAAAGAATACAACAAATTTCATTGAAAAACAATTATATATACCTTACTAGAGGCCTGGTGCATGAAAATTCATGCACTGGAGGGGATGTCCCTCAGCCTGGCCTGCCCCCTCTCACAGTCCAGAAGCCCTCAGGGGCGGGAGGCAACCCAGCAATCAGTAGAAGGAGTTGCCTCATCAAACCTCTGCTGCTGCTGCTGCTGCCAGCAGTGCAAGCCTCGGCCAGCCCTGGAGCGGCTGTGCAGCTGCCATCCAAGGCTTGCCTATACCTCGGGCCAGCCCTGGGAAGCTGGGGAGCTGAGGGTCTCCAGAGGCAGGCTCGGGGAGTGGCCGGGCCCACCTTTCTGTGCACCTGCTGCCCCAGCGAAGCTGAGGGGACTAGGTGCTGCCATCTTTGAGGGCAGGGCAGTCCTTTAGCATATTCCCTCCTTATTGGCTGTGGGTGCTGCCATCTTTGTGATGGCATGAGGGTCAGTTAGCATATTCTCTCTTTATTAGATAGGATAACTGAAGTAAATATATCTTAAATTTTGGGGGACTGTGTGTGGATATCATCTGAATGATGTTTGAAATCTGTCATTAATGCCATAAAGCTATTCCTTCCCCCTCCACTCTTTCCACCTCCACTCTTTCAGAGTTGTCACATACACTTATTTTTTCAAAAAAATGTACTCTTCAAATTCTGATTGAAATGCACATGGTTAAAACAAACCTAAGATTTTTTATGAGAAGTAACAGTCCCTTTCTCCAAGCTTCTTCTGTCTCTCAGACTTTGTCTAAAAATGCAATTATTTTAATATCTGAAGCATTTTCAACAATAGTCCCTTCTTATCCCTATTTCTTTTACGGTATTTCTTATTGTAATGGTTTAAAATCTTTTGACTTCTTCCCCCAATGGATAGGTTAGTTTTAGCTTTTCACGTAAACTCTTAGATCCCTCTTCTATGTTCCAGTTAACCTACATCTCCATTTAATTAAACCAATGAACAATTATTAGAATATCATCTATGTGTTTTTGGCTCAATTTAGAAATAACTTGTATGCCATAACTTACTTTTGTGATACAAGTTTTTGTTTTTGCCATCTGCTTTCTTTTTCTTTTATCGTTTCCTTCAAACGCTCTTTTAAAACAGGTATTTTGTTGTGTCTTCTCCCTCTTTCTTTATTCTAGAGACTTCTGCCCAAGACCTTTAAGCTTCCTATTTCAGTCTGGGTCTGTTTCTCTCTAATTCTGCTGTCCAACTCTCTTCCTGGGGCCTCCTTCCTCGTCTTCAATATTATATCCATTGACTCTTGACTCTCATAACATTACAGCTGAGTAATGGTTTGACTGGGTTTTAAGATACAGGTTATGAATATTTTTAAGTACTTTGCAGAAATAGTCCCATTACTTTCTAGCATGCAGTACTGCTGCCTCCATTTTTATTTTCTCTTTTATGAAAAGACCTCTCAACCCTTTAATCTTCTCTAACTCCAAGGTTAAGAGAATCTCTTCTTGGATGTCTTGAAATTTTATAGTTATGCATGTAAGCACATTTATTAATTATTCTGACACTAGGTATAATCTTTGAATCTGGAAAAGAATGCTCTCTCATTATTTCGTGATAGGATTGTCTTCTTCATTTCTCTCTCATCCTTTTCTGGAATCCCTACTACAACTGTTAACTCTTAGAATATCTCTCTCTGTCTTTTTTTTTAATGTATTTTATTATTTCCACAGAGAGGAAGGGAAAGGGTTGGAGAGTTAGAAACATCGATGAGAGAGAAGCATCGATCAGCTGCCTCCTGCACACCTCCCACTGGGGATGTGCCCTCAACCAAGGTACATGCCCTTGACCAGAATCGAACCTGGGACCTTTCAGTTCGCAGGCTGACGCTGTATCCACTGAGCCAAACCATTCAGGGCTCTCTGTCTTTATTTAAATCTCTTCCCAATACATTTTAGGTAATGATCTTAAGTTTCTGTTGTCATGGATTTGTTAGTCTGGTGATTATTTTTACTTCTCCGAAATGCTTCTTATTTTCTTGTCATTTATTTCACATGGCAATGTAATCTTAATATATGGATAAAATCTCTTCTTGGATCACTCTGCTCTGCACTGAATATATTAATGCTTCAGTTCTCTCTATTCCTAATGTATCTCTGTTATATGGGGTCATTTTTCTTATTTATTCATCTTAAATATTTTTTAGTGTAGGCATTCATCAAATATCAGGAAATGTTTGCTTATCTGTTCATATTTAGAAAGAGACAATAAAAAAGCTGACTAGGTCATCTGTATGCCTTTTCAGGGCTTGTACATCGATAGACTTGCCTCAGCGTGTACAGGTAGCAAGCGATTCATGATGTTGTGAAGGCCTGCAATGCTGGATTATGAAGGTCTTTGTCTTCTCTTTAAGACCAATTTAAATTTCTTAGAGGGTTTTGTTCTGCGTTAGAAGATAGCTGTGGAAGACTAGGCCTGGAGAGCTGAACAATTTAACTATAGTTGAATTAATAACAGCTCTATCGTCAGTATCAATTCTCACTCCAGCCTTCTGCACTACCTTATACTTACAAGTGCCAATGACCTCCATGATCTTAGCAGTCTGTGTCTCTAAGTCAATCTTCCTGTGGATATTGTCTGGGATAAATTTTTCTCTACTTTGAGTGGTTACCTTTCTCCATTTTGATCTTTATTTTCTAAAAATATGTTGAAATCTCTTTCACTAATAGCTCCCTTCTTATTCTCCTCACCATTGCTATAACATGTGTGTCCCTTTGCCATCTTCTATTCTTATTTCATAGAATTTTAAAAGGGGAGAGAAAAAATGTGGCCTATCTCAACTCTGCAAAAGTGTGTTTTTCTAGCTCTTAATGAAGAGCAGTGAAGAGTGTGTTGCAAAACATCTGAATCACAGGGAGCAGACTTGGCTATAAAATGAAACAAAACAAACTATAGTACCTAACCAAAAACAGTGATTCTTTCACTTTTATGTTCATTTGGACCATCCAGAGGACTTAAAAAAAAAAAGATGCCCAGTCCACATCCCAGACCCACTACGAAAAAAATGGTCAAGGCCCCAGCCCTTTTCTTATGCCTACTTTAAAATATCAAATGCAATATATTTTCAAAATAATTTTTGTTGACTGTAATCTGCTGGCTTCCTAAACATGCTTCTCTGATTTTCTTTCTTTTTTTTTTTTTTTTTTT
>PVJC01003860.1:0-41136 GCA_004026665.1 Murina feae | reverse complement strand
AGATGGGTAAATGCCATCTGTCAGGAAGAATAATAATAGGTATCCAAATATTGAAAGTATGAAATATAAATAATGATTTTCAGATATATAAAGAGTTATTATCTAGGATTATGTGAGCTCTTTTTCCTTAAAGAAAGACAATTATATGGACATACATGATATTAAAGGTTTTTAAGTTGAAAATAATGTTTTTTGCATAGTACTTTGTAACAATGGGTTTTTTATAGAAGCATTTGATTTAGCATTAAAAATTATTTGAGATAAGGACAAATTTTTAATTTATTTTACAGATCTGGAGATGGAGGCTCATAATTTTTTCCCTAAGATCATATACATTTAGAAGAGTGAAATTATAACTCAAAGTCAAATATACTGTCTTTAAATTCTATTCTCTTTCATGATAAAATATTGATTAAATTGATCAATCAAAATCATTGGTTCATCCTATACATTTCCCAGTTCTGGTGGTCTTTCCATTGCCCTGCTAGCAGTGATCCAGACTATAACCTATTATGGAGGAACTGTACTATCAAGCCAGCATTTGGTTCTAAAATTTCAAATATGATGACGCTTAGATCAAGTTCATAATTAGCTGTAGAACTTGTGGAAGATCAGCTCATCTGTTTAAAATGTCTGGTTATTACTCTGCAGATTCATTTTCTATGAAGCTCTTAGCAGTAATTCCCAATTCCTATTTGTAATCCCAAGTTTCTAAGCATCAAATTAGGTAATTAGAGATAAGTTAGACCACAGTACCATAGGTTCTGTAACTAAATGAAGTTGCAGGATATCTCTGTCTTTGCTTAGAATTCTTGAAAATTTAGGTGCAAGTCACTAATAAGTTTAGAATGTAGGCATGGATTACAAAAAACAACATAATTAAATATTACCTCTCATCCAGGAGAAAGGAGGAAATAGTGTTTTCATTATGAAAATAGATCTAACCTTCCTCGACTTGTAATTATAACTTGCAGCAGATAAAACAGAAAAATATATTTTTTCTATATAAAATAAGAACCATGAAATGGGAGAAGACTAATTGCATCTTCATCTCTACCATAAAATAAGAACCAGTGGGTTTCAGAAAGTCAGGCAGATTTCAGCTCCATATAACAGACAGCTTCTCAACGCAGCGGGATGTGTTCTCTTAGTGAAATGATGACCTTCTCTGTACTACTGATGTTCTCGGAAATGTCTTTAAAGCTTAGATCATAATGTGGAAGCTTTGGTCAGACCCTTCCAACTCTACGATACTGTGTTTCCAATACCATTGCCTTCAAGCCAAATACTCCAAATGGCCTGGGACACTGTTGTGTTCCTTCTGTCTTCCTCTCATATATAAAATGACTGATGTATAATTACTTGTGGGTAAGAACAATCCTTTCTGGTATCAGATTATCTATGTTTTTTTTAAAAAAAAGAGTGTCATTCTGGTCTTTATTTCATTGCTTTCTAGTCTTTCCTTTTTTTCAGGACATCATTGGATTTTCAGAAAAATTTATTTTTTTAACTTAGCTACAATTTTTTGATTTATCATAGTCAAAAGTATTATAGATGCCCCTTTTTCTCCCATTGATCCCTTCTGCCTTCACACATGATTGTCTGTCCATGGGTTATGCATATAAATGATTGTCTGTCCTGGCCCCCCTCACCCCTTCCCTTTGAAATTCATCAGTCTGTTGCGTGTCTATGGATCTATTTTGTTCACGTTCTAGTCTTTTTTTTTTTTTAACTTCTGTTCTGATCAGGATGTTCTATGTAACTAGAGCTTCCCTTGTAATTCATTCTGGTAACCCTCCCTCCAATATCTGTATACACTATGAGAAGCAAAAGCATCAGGTATGTTACAATACAGTCCCCTGAGCCCTGTGCATGCTCTCGTAGGTGCCCACCCAGGTAAGGGGGTGTTTAAAAATCTGCCACAGACTTTTTCTCTTTCCTGTCTTCTAATTGCTAGCACTGGTTGCTTGTGGAAGCTGACTTTTTACCTTAGTTTACAATTTCAGGCTATTGAAGACGTGGTTTGCATACCTTTGTCTGTGGAGCGCTATGATTTGTGGACATTATTCAGCATGGAAAGGCATCTTAGTTGGGTTTTCCCAGGAGCAGACATTGTGACAAGGGTTCCAGTACAATAGTTCATTTGGGAGGTGATCCCAGGAAACACCATTAGAAGAGAGGGGAGAAAGTGAGATAAAACATAAGATAACCCCACTCTTCATCCACAGTTACTGAGGACAACTGGAGTATAATCGCACCGGGGAATTCTGGGGGCCAGTGCAGAACATGCCTGAGTTGTCTCACCAGATGCCCTCTGTCATTGGTCATGAGCTGATTCCAGGGGCATCAGTTCTGCCACTTCTGGCTTGCCCTGTGTTTGTGGGTCTGCTCACATAGAGGGGAAAAGCCTCAGGCAGAGAGTCTTGTTCCAGAACACAGGCTTCAGCATGAGTGCCAGAGCATTGACTGCGCCTGCATCAGTGGCACATCCTTGGCTCCTATAGTAGTTTAAACTGGAATTAGAAATCTTATAAAGCAGGGACTGACTTGGAGTCATGATTGGATGATACTCACAAGATGACCGTGTTTCTCAAAGAAATGGCCTGCGGGTACCAGAATGAGGAATGCTGACAGCAGCAGGAGGAAAACCAGAAAGGAACAGTAGCCAAAATGGGTTAGAAAAACACTGAAACAAGCTTGAATGGCTTAAAGGACTAATCAGCACAGTAGATTTTAGAAAAAGAAAAGAAAAACAGCTTTTTCCAAAGTAACTTGATATATGCAGCATTTCCCAAACCTAACAACACAGCCGTCTTTTTATGGCTCATCTCTTTGGGCTGATGTTCCACGAAACACACTTTAAAAAAATGCTGATCTCATGCAGCCAGGTCTTCTCATGTTACAAGTAAGGAAGCTCAGAGCCCTTGTGACAGGTCAAGGTCAGGCAGATTGTTAGTGGTCAAGCTAAGCCCTGACCCAGAGCTTTTCATTCTATCCTGCTGTCTCTCATTTTGGTTCAACAAGCCTCTGGTAACCCATATGTCCTGCTTCTTGAACTGTGTTCAGAAGGGCTTCTTAGGGGCTATTAATTGCCCCTGGCTGTCCAGAGTACCTACAGCCCTCCAGTGAAAACAAGTGCATGAAGCCCGCCTACTAAGCGTTTCAAGACATAGAGCCGTATGTGTTTGATGTTGGTCAGGAGGTTTGGCATGCTGACTCTTAAGGTTGATAAAAAGGGTGCATTTTTCTACTATTCTGCTCTTGGAAGAAAGACAGTGATTAAGGTATCTGTTAGGATAGTTTGATAAGATTGGCACCTACTGGAGAAATTGTTCCTTTTCCCTGATGCAGCTAGGAGTGGGGATACCCACTAGCAGATCCCACAGCAGCCAAGATCCAATCTGATCAGTGACTTGCCTCAAAGTGCAGATACGGGTCCTGCTTGGTTTTGTCTAATAAGGGACGTACAGACTGGAATGATCTCAGTATTTCCTCAGCGGGCATAATGGATCCCGGATAGAGCTCTTAATTTTGCGGGAAACAAGTAAAATCGGATCCACCAGGGAGACTGTCAATGGACATGAGGAAACATACCTTGGAAACGGCAAAAATAAAAATGTTTTACATCATTGTCGTGTGCCGCTCATAAACTACGCAGTGAAATGTGGTACATGTGCAAGTTTTGTAATGTACCCCTGCACAAAGGAAAGTGTTTCGAATGCTACCACACAGTGGCGGGAAAATGCCCGCATTAAGGGAATGAGAAGCTTTCCACCGTTCATCTTCTCTCCATTATTAACAAGAGTTGTCATCAATTTGGGGTACTTTCTTTGGTTAGGGATTCTACTTGGCACTTTATTTAATTGAGCTCATTTAATCTTCACAACAACAATGTGAAAAAAAGCACCATCATTTCCTTTTCTTGTGTGAGCAAATTCTTAGAGAAGCTATTCAACTTGCCCATGGATGTCAGCAGGGAACAGGAGATCCCATTCCAGAAATGGAAGCCTAGGAGACTGCACCATACTCATTAGTGCCATGTCCTTCATAAGAAGACAATCAAGAGAAAATTGAAGCAAGTCCAGTTGGTTAATTTGATAGAAATTAATAGTCATTAGTGATGTGAAGAAGTTATCCCTTGTAAGGGAACCAAATATCTACTGTTCCCGAAGTTATCCAATGCTGCCCCTAGAAAGACATCGCGGTGTGATTTGCCAGATGACAATGGTGGTGGTGTGTTCTCCTTTAGAGACATTTTGAATCATTTAAGTTAATGAGAGTACGTATCCTCTGCTTATTGTCCTAGGGATGCAGGGTTTTTTTTTTATAGCTGTTCTTTAAAAATAAAAATAAAAAACTATACCCATACAAGCTTTAACCTGAACAGGTGCAGTCAGTGTTACTAAAATATGAAGCCATATGTTTGGAGACTAGAGAAATAAGAGGACAATAAATCAGACTTTCAGGCTTGCACAAAATAGATGAATGAGGAAGCATTTGATACCAAAAGTATGCCTTAGACACCCTGATTGTGCTGGGTACGGTTTCAATAGGTGAATAATAGACAGTAGACACAGGTCAAAAAAGTGGGGGGTTAGAAAATAATTTTTAAAGAGTGTAACAATTCCGCAAAACTCAAGCAGAAGCCATGAGAGTTCTTAGAGAAAGGGTAAGATAAATGGCAACTTCAGGGTATTCTTAACCATAAATGATACTCTCCTGCAAACTGAGGACAGAATCAGGCTCAATAAACGCCATTACAATATATAACTTTGCTCTGGTTCTTTGGCTGCCTGGGGAGCAAATGAGTCAATGTGAGATGTTCTCTGAAGATTCACACAGTGCCTCATGCCTAACAGACTCACTAGATGAAGCTGAGGTTTTTAATGATGGGCACTGGCCTCCAGAGGACTGGCTAGACTGTAGAGTTATGGTTTGCCCTCTCCCCAGGACATTCACATTTCAGAGATCAGAAGAGGATCTCTGACTGACAGACAAGTGGTGGTGCTGTGGTAGAGTGGAGGGGAAGGAAGGTATTAGAAATGTATTTTAAACTCTGACTTTGTGGGTAACTAAAAGACTGCCAATAGGCTGTGCAAGAGGACCTGAGGTCAGCCAGGGGAGGCTGAGGAAGGAGGTTCTGAACTAGAGAACAGTGGGTAAAATGAAACAGATGGAGACTGTAGTAGGCACTAAGGTCACCCAAGTCCTATGGGGAGAATTGGTGTGAATTATGTTGCCACACTGTGTGTGCAAATATGTGATTGCTTAGAAGATTGAAGAAGTAATGAATGATGGGTAGATTGAAAGGTGACAAGTCTAAGTTGCCAGTTACCATATGTCATGGAATCACACTGACATTTCACAGGCGAGAAGAAAATGCGAATGAGAGATGGCATATATAACTTCTCCAGTGGGTGCCAATTTTATCATTTGTAAAGAGCAAATGAATCGAGGCAGAGCCTTTTTGTTATGGTGAAGTGCATACCTTCTATGTACAATTTATTGAGTTTTTAATAGGAAAGGTTATTTAATTTTGTGAAATAAATATTATGTAATCAACTCAATAGAAAATTATTTATTAATGTGATTAATGTAGCATCTCACATTTACCGATTTCATCCCAGGGATAAATCGCACTTGATCATGGTGTATGATCCTTTTAAACACGCTGTCAAATTCATTTTGTTAATAATTTGTTGAGTATTTTTGCATAATATATTCATCAAAGATATTGGCCTATAGGTTTCTTGTAGCTTTGGACTAAGAGTGAAACTGGTCTCATAATATTAGCTTGGAAATGTTCTCCTCTCCTCTCTTCAGGTTTTTAGAAGACTTTGGGAGGAAAAAAGGTGTTAATTCTTTTTAACTACATAGTAGAATCCAGTGTGAAACTATCTAGACCTGGGCTTTTCTTTATTGAGAGAATTTTGATTATCAAATCAGCAGGTACTTTGGTGAGCAGGGGCCTAGGCTAGGACTGCAGGAGCAGGTCTGGTCTGAGGATGGGCTGGCTCCAGGGTCTCTGATGAAGTTGGGTGTTGACCTCACTCTTCTTCTCCCACAGGGAAGGGATCTCTTTTTGCACTGGGCTGCATGGGCTTGGGGTGATGGGGTTATGTGAATCTATGTTCCTGACGAATCTCAATGCATCTTTTCTTATTTTTGTGTTTCACTCAGATGTTATAATCCTTCACCTGGAATCCTTAGCTCTTGTGAAGGCATTTTTGTACTTGGATAGTTGTTCAAATTAATGTTTCCAGGAAGAGAATGAGCACTAAAAATTCCTATGCCACAACTGTGCTTTCTTTTTTATTTGTAATGTGTGCTTTCTTCTATTTTTTCATTATTGTCTAAAAATCAGTCTTACATCAAATTTTAATTCAGTTATTTTACTGTTACTGAGGTTATGATAATTCATCCTGAGTTATTAGTTTATATCCACAATTCATTAAATATTTAAAAATTTTATAGCATTCTTTAGAAATTCTTCTGCATTATTCATATCAATGTTAGAAGAATGTTTGCAACAAATATACAGTCAGTTTACAAATCATATAAAACAATCAAAATAGTATGGTGTTGAATAAATATATGCGTACATAAATGTACAAATAGGTTGATCCAGATGCACAGGAGAAATTATTATGAGTTAAAGTGATATTTCAATTCCAAAAGGAAAGATAGTTTATTTAATGTGTCACTATTATAAAGAGTAATTTCTAAGAAAATAAATTTAGAACCTTGCATCACATCATAGAAATGAATATTGGATCAAAAATTTAAAAAAAATAAGAAAGGGAAACAGGAAGAAAAAAGTCTTCAATTCTCTAACTCTGGCTTCTTATCTGAAAAACAAAAATGCATAAACTCTCACAAGTGAAACTGTGACATATGAAAGCTCTTATCAGAACAGTATAAAGTCGCTTATAAGTACAAACAAAAATATTCCTGTCATAGCCATTGAGTTGCTCCACTTTAGTGAGCACTTTGCTGCTAGAGCTTGATACTCAGTGGTGAGGTTTAGGCCACTGTGGGGGCTAAAAACAATATTAATAGTTTTCCTTCCACCCTCTAAGTTCTTTGGCTGCGCTAATAATCAAATTAATAGACAAAGATTAACAAGAGAAAATCAAAGTTTCAACACATGCATATGGGGAATTAACATAGGCGTAAAAACTCCTAACACAGCAAGGCAACATTGGGTATAGAAGACATTTGTGGACAAAATAAAAGAGGGAGGGGGAAACAAAGTATTAGATTTCAGAAGTGAGAATGTGTGATATACAGATGGTAAAGGAACATACAGACAAGAAAATCCTTGCTAGGCAACTAAGAAACAATGGGGCACAGGAGGTATCTTGCTAACAGTCATCTGCCTGAAGTCCTCTTATTTACTACTAGAATCTCAGTGCATGGATTCATGCACTGGTGGGGTTCCTCAGCCTGGCCTGTGGGGATTGGGCCAAAACTGGCTCTCTGACATCCCCCAGAGTTCTCAGGTGATGTACCCTGGAATCAGGCTCCCTCCTCTCTGGTTCTGGGTACACCACCGAAGAACCACAGCTGCCAAGTCACCACAGCTCGGCAGTTATTGTGTTGAGTGTCTGCCCTCTGGTGGTCAGTGCACATCATAGCTGCTGTTCAATGAACAGTCAGATGGTTGCTTAGGCTTTTATATACAGACTAGGGGCCTGGTGCACAAAAATTTGTGCACTGGGGGGGGGTCGTCCTTCAGCCCGGCCTGTGCCCTCTCACAGTCTGGGACCCATCAGGGGATATCCACCTGCTGGTATGCCTGGCTAGCATGGGTGAGGGGCTAATGGCTGTTTGCAGGCTGGCCAAGCCCCCCAGTGGGAACCCTCACCCCATGGCGGGATGGCCAGCCTGGGTGAGGGGCTGAAGGCCATTTTCAGGCTGGCCACAACCCCTTTAGGGTTTGGGTCCCTACTGGGGTGCCTGGCCAGCCTTGGTGAGGGGCTGAGGGCCATTTGCAGGCTGGCCACAGCTCCCATTGACTCAAGGTCCCAGCGAGGTTGGCTTAAAGCAGGTTTCTGGGTTTATTTATCTTCTATAATTGAAACTTTGTTGCCTTGAGCAGAGGCCACAGCTTGCCTAGGCAGGCAACAAAGCCTCCTGTTTGCTTCAGCTCCGTGACTTCTATAATTGAAACTTTGTTGACTTGAGCAGAGGCCACAGCCAGCCTAGGCAGGCTATTTTCTCCATTGCTGGCCTCCTGTTTGCTCTAGCTCCATGGCTGCCAGCCACCATCTTGGCTGGGTTTGCATATCGTCACCCTGATTGGCTGGTGGGCTTGGCTTGGCTAGTGGGTGTGACTTAGGTGTAACAAAGAGTGGCTTAATTTGCATATTACTCTTTTATTAGATTAGACTAGGGGCCAGGTTCTTCAGCACAGCCTGCCCCCTTTCACATATTGGGAGCCCTCAGGGGGTGTCCTACTGACAGCTTAGGCCCACTCCCTGCTTCCATTGGGAAGCAGGCCTAAGCCGCAGTCTGGCTTCCCTTTGTGGGAGGCAACCAGGCTACTCAGGGGAAGCCACCAGCCCCATAACCCTGCTGCTGCAGCCACTGCCAGTCACCACAGTCACCAAGGTATATTCATCAACACGTACTCCAGTCCCTTCACCATGAAAAAATGACAACTTTCTTTAGGCATTTGCAAGATGTGTCTTTCATAGGATATGACATTTCTTTCTTTTTATTTTTCCTCACCTGAGGATATGTTTCCATTGATTTTTAGAGAATGTGGAAAAGAAGGGAAAAACAGAGAAAAACATCAAAGTGAGAGGAACACTTTGATTGGTTGCCTCCTGCATGAGCCCTGACCTGGGCCCCAGCCAGGGAGGAACCTGCAACCTAGGTACATGCCCTTGGGTTAGAATTGAACCCAGACCCTGCAGTCAGTAGACTGAGGCATTATGCACTGAGCCAAACCCACTATAGCAGGATATGACATTTCTTAGCCCTCCAGCAGTGGACCTTCATTTTTTGTCTCCAGGAGTGTGGTGGAAAAATCCTAGATGCCTTTTTGGATTCTTATTAGCCAAGTTACTAAGAATATTACGAGTGGCATACAGCTTAGCTAATGAGCGGTAAGAAAAGGTGTTTCCTTTGTAGTTCACTTCGATCACAGGCTCCACCCTTGCCCCTCCAATCCCAGCTTCACCCCTGCCCAGGCCTGTAACCTCTGGTCAAGGATGCAGGCCTGGGCAGGGGACCCCCAGACCCCTATGATCACTGATTCTGACCTTGCCCAGGCCTGCAGTCTCTGCCTGAGGTTGCAGGCCTGTACAGAAGACCCCCCCAAGCCCCTCTGATTGCCAGCTTCACAGAGCCCAAGCCTCTGGGATCACCGGCTCTGCCCTTGCCCCACTGGCAGTCTCTGGCCAAGGCTGCAGGCCTGGGCAGGGAACTCCCAACCCCCTCTGATTGCCTGCTCTGCCCCTCAGGCCCCCTGCCTTCCCCACCACCTGCCTGGATAACAGGCCTGATCACTTCAGTGGCAGGGCTGAGCTGGACTGGGTGCCGCTATCTTGTGGCTATGGGGGAAGCCATCTTTGTGATGGAGTGATGCCTAATTTGCATATTACTCTTTCATTAGATAGGGTGTGGCTATGGGGGCAGCCATATTTGTGACAGAGTGGTGCCTAATTTGCATATTACTCTTTCATTAGATAAGATGTGGCTATGGGGGCAGCCATATTTGTGACAGAGTGATGCCTAATTTGCATATTACTCTTTTATTAGATAGGATAGATAGATATTTAATTCAAATTAGGCTGAAGCAATATTATAAACTCTCCTTCCAGAAGCAGATTTCTCTGAATCTCCAGGGCAAGAAAGGGAGGTAGGGTCAAAGATTTCTTCTGAGTCTTTGTTTCTTAATAAACAGGTTAGAATCAGTATCCCAAAAATGGCAGCTTCAAGGTGGCAGAATTTTGGTCCATTCACCAATAAGTTGACTAAATTCTTCTGTCAAAAGAGAATTTACAACAATGGAGAGAAAAAGTTTCTAAAGAGGAATCCAAATGATAAATTTCTCCAGCAGATTGTAAGATATAAGTAAAGCAGAGGAAATTTGTTTTCCTATCATTAAATCAGAAAGAAATTATTCATCTCCATGAATGTAAATGAAAGCTTTCCAAATGGTGTGGTCATAACATGGTAATTAAGTGCCTGACAGCCAGCCAGATTCCTTCATTTTTCTAAATTATAATAATTACAATTGACCATTACTGATAATTACAGTGATCAGAGAGTAAAATTTTAATTTTTCATTCTCTTTTCTGTAATCAATGTGTTATTTCTTTCAGTAAAATTCATCCAGTTTTCTTTTTTCCTTAACCAATTCCTTTCTGGCTTTTTAACCCTAGCCCCATAGAATACCACACTCTTTTCATCCTCTCTTGTTTTTATTCACCACATAATAATGGTTTTATTTTATTTCTTTTTGGATTTCTCCCAGGAACTAATCAGGGAGTATCTGACTATATAAGCATTATACCAAGGTAAAATTAAAAGATTAAATATGTAAATTATTGTTTTTAAAGGGGGTTATGTATTCAAAGTATCAGAATCATTTTATACCCACTTGTTTTCCCTGTAATTATAATAGGAGCCAGCAGTCAAAGGTCCTAAGCAATTCCTTGAGGAAATCATACCTTTTTAAAAAAGAGATCAAGAGCTCTCAGTTATACATTAAACCTATGTATCTTGGCCCATATAACTCTATCACTTTCCTAGCTAGCATGAATGGTGGTTTCTGTTATGGGACTTTAGAAGGAGTCCTATAAATCATATCCTTAATGTTTCTTTCCTTTGGAACTAATCCATTCCATTCTCCAGGTATCTTCCTTGGAAATGGAAATGTCTCTGAGTAAGTCAAGCTTCTCTTAATCACCCATGGCATAAATTGATCAACTTGCATCTTTTTAGGAGTTCTCTTTACAGATCTGAAGGTCATTTTGACCCTACAGTAATAGCTATAAAATTCACAGATAAATGGATATTTATTGAAGTGTGATTTGAGTTTAAAAAACACACACACATTGTAAATAACTTGCATGCTTACCAATCAATAAGTAATCATTTAAAGTATAATACAAATATGTAATTATACACACACATATTTATTGATATGAGAAGTTGTCTAAGACATGATCAGTGTGGTCCCTCCCCCTGACTGACCGGCCCCAGTTGGCCCTGATTGGCTGCCAGACTGAGGGACCTCCCCACCTGTGCACAAATTTGTGTACTAGGCCTCTAGTTTATATATAATTTTATGTATGTGAACATAGAGAAAAAACAAAGAACCATAAGCAAATGTTAGTAGGTTTTATCTGCATGGCAGAATCTCAGGTAACTTTAATATTTTATAGCTTTTATATATTTATAAGGATGTAGCATGGATTAGAATCATGCCATAAAGAATGGTTATATTCAAGCAGATTTTATGTAATTGCCTCTATAATTATAATCTACTGGGGGCCCGGTGCACTGGGGAAGCCCCTTACACATCCAGCGCGGTTCAGGGTTCCTGTTCAGGGTTCGAGTTCTGAAGGAGGCCGCACACAAAATGAAGAGAGAGAGACTAGAAGAAAATCAATTTGGAAACTGGGGGACCAGGCGTGGAGCTTTCCTCTAGCAGAATGGACTGCCCACTGGTGCCTGGGTCTCACCAGCCTTTTATTGAGTCTCTGAGAAAACAACCATATCCTTAGGCAGGAAAATCAGACAATAAACAGGCAGCAAGAATTTACATGTAACAATAGGGGTTTGCTTTAACAATGTTTCAACTTAATGGGTGCATAGCTCTGACCTTTCAGAGCAACCAAGGTTGGTGAAAACAATCAGTTTCCAGTAGTGCACAAAATTCATGCACTGGGGTGGGGGGGATGTCCTCAGCTCAGCCTGCTCCCTCTCACATATTGGGAGCCCTCAGGGGGTGTCCTACTGACAGCTTAGTCCCTCCCTGATCCCCTTGGGGAAAAGGCCTAAGCCACAGTATGGCCTCCCTTTGTGGGAGGCGACAGGCTACTCAGGGGAAGCCACCAGCCCCATAACCCTGCTGCTGCAGCCACTGCCAGTCACCACAGCTACAAAGGTGTTTTCATCAACACGGACTCCAGTCCCTTCACCATGAAAAAATGACAACTTTCTTTAGGCATTTGCAAGATGTGTCTTTCATAGGATATGACATTTCTTTCTTTTTATTTTTCCTCACCTGAGGATACGTTTCCATTGATTTTTAGAGAATGTGGAAGAGAAGGGAAAAACAGAGAGAAACATCAAAGTGAGAAGAATACTTTGATTGGTTGCTTCCTGCATGAGCCCTGACCTGGGCCCCAGCCAGGGAGGAGCCTGCAACCTAGGTACATGCCCTTGGTCAGAATTGAACCTACACCCTGCAGTCAGCAGGCTGAGGCATTATGCACTGAGCCAAACTCGCTGCAGCAGGATATGACATTTCTTAGCCTTCCAGCAGTAGACCTTCATTTTTTTCTCCAGGAGTGAGATCAAAAATCCCTAGATGCCTTTTTGGATTGCTATTATTCAAGTTACTAAGAATATTACAAGTGGCATACAGGGAGCTTAGCCAATGAGCAATAAGAAAAGGTGTTTCCTCTGTAGTTCACTCTGATCACTGGCTTTACCCCTGCCCAGGCCTGTAACCTCTGTCTGAGGCTGCAGGCCTGGGCAGAAGACCCCCAAGCCCCTCTGATCACCGGCTTCACAGAACCCAGGCCTCTGTGATCACTGGTTCTGATCCTGCCCCCTGTCATCGCTAGCTCTGCCCTTGCCCCACTGGCAGCCTCTGACTAAGGCTACAGGCCTGGGCAGGAGACCCTCAGACCCCTGCTTTGCCGGCTCCACTGTTGCCCCAACCTCTGTGATCACAGGCTTCACCCCTGCCTCTGCAATCTCTGGCCTTGCCCCTGCCAGGCCTGAGGCCTCTGTTCCAGGTCTTATGCCTGTGTAGGGTACTCTCATACCCCAATGATGACTGGCTCTGCCCCTGCTCCCTCCGATAACCAGCTCCACCCTTGCCCATGCCTGCGGCCTGTGGTGAAGGCCTCTGGCCTAGGCAGGGGAATCCCTGCCCCCTCTGATCACCTGTTCCGTCCCTCCCCCCCCCCCCCCCCCCGCCTCCCCTGCCACCTGCCTGGCTAATAGGCCTGACCACTTTGGTGGTGGGCTGAGCCGGACTGAGCGCTGCCATCTTGTGGCCATGGGGGTGGCCATCTTTGTCACGGAGTGATACCTAATTTGCATATTACTCTTTTAGTAGATAGGATTGTTTGTTTTCTGGATTGGTTGAACCATGTCCCTATAAAAACCCACAATATTCATAGAGGTGAAAACAAAAAAACCTATTAGATTTATGTTCCCTACTTATAACATTCCAACAATTTTATCCAGTGATAAAAGAATATATTTACCCAATGGGGGGAAAAGGAGACTTATGTAATACTTTAAAGGATTTTTTTTTAAAAAAATGAATATATTTACCTGAAACACTTATAATTTTGAATTATGCTAAATCTTGCCTTACTCAGAAACATTAGTCTTTATCAGATCCAATTCCCTAGGGGGAAATGGAAATATCCTGTAGCAGAACTAGAAAGTTATTCTCCTTAGATAAATAGAGGTTTCAGAAGCAGCCGTTCTGTGGAAATTTACTGCTTACTCAAGATTCTTGCAACAAGCTGAGGAAGGCAAGTTCTCCTGTATGTCACGATCCTCTGCATACTTTTTTATTTTATTCTTGTCTTCATACTCTTCTTGTTTAAGAATTGGCCCTTCAGGTTCAGCCTATACTGAGTGGTCTCCTGCCCAAGGCTATGGTTTACTAGAGACATTCATCTCTCTACATCACTAGTTTTTCACCAAGTGACTTCATGTTGCCTTCTTGACATGTCTGGAGACATTTTTGATTGTCATGACTGGGGGAAAGATGGTGACATTGTCATCTATTAGGCAGAGGCGAGAAATACTGTTAAAAATCCTACAATGCACAGAATAACCTTCACAGCACACACAACAAAGAATTCTCAGATTCCAAAATACCAATAATGCTGAAGTTACAAAACCCTTCTCTGAATAAAAGCAGCTTTGACTGAATGAGAGAGAAATAAGGGGACCGAAAATAAGGAGGAGTTCCCACACTCCCATGAATTGATTCACTGTTAGCAGCTATGTTAACCAATAGCCACCAGAACTGTTTGTTTTTTAATTTAAATTCCTTATTGTTGAAAGTATTACATAGGACTCCTTTCCCCCCCCCCCATTGACTTATCCTCAGCTGCTCTCACCCCACTACTGTCTGTGTCCATTGGTTATGCTTATATGCATGTATATATGTCCTTTGGTTGATCTCTTACCCTGCCCGCCACCCTCCCCTGCCTTCCCTCTAAGGTTGGATGGTCTGTTCGATGCTTCTATGTCTCTGGATCTACTCTTGTTTATCAGTTTAAGTTGTGTTGGTGGTATAGTGGTGAGCATAGCTGCCCTCCAGAAGCAGTTTTAAACCCATTAACCATCATTAAAAATCTTTGAACACACTTTTACAAGCCAGACACTCAGTGACAGCTTTGTTTTTTAAAGTTGGACAAACTGTCAGATAATCAAGTTGCTACACTTATATAGATGTTGTCAAACCATTTACACCTCTGAAAATCTACCTATCCCCGAATTCCTTGCTTCTCAAAACAGACTGTCAATATCTGAAATAAAATAGCAAATTCTTGGTTTTATAATAAAGGAGATATGCTGATGAGAAACAGCTGACTTATGATCTTACATAGTGGTTTGGGGGAAAGCCAGGAGTTCTTTCAATGGGAAGTTGTGGCTCTGACCTAGACAAACCCGAAATAAAGGCCACTATTACTGGTCAACATATGTGCTTGCAAGCAGAGACTAAGAAGGATCCATACAGTCAGCAACTTGTATTAATGTTGGCATGCAGACCAAACAAAGGCAACTTCTATAACAAATTGACAAAATAAGGAGGGTTCTCATGAAAGATTTACAGGGCACCCCGGGCCACATTTGGTCAATTAACTTTTCATGAATTAGTCACCAGTCTAACAAGCCCTCAGAGTTGCCTTGCATTGGAATTGAGATTTACTAGGCATATGCCTCCATTTGTTCCCTATGGAAGACCCTCAGTACATTCAACAGAAAGAGCAAAATCCAGGAAACAACAAAAACATATAAAACCAGACAAGAGCAAAAGCAAAGCAAGCACCAGGGAGTAAACAGGTTAATGGAAAAAAATATTTACCAAATGGCACACTTTCAAACCTAAAGGTCTAATGACCTTACACAAAAACATAAGTATTTACCTATATGTAGTATATTTGTATAAATAATCTTATACAAACACTGGACTTAATTATACAAAGACCTTGGTCTAATGACCTGATGCAAAGCTCTGTTTGGTTACAAATCCCTAGGATAACAAGGGAAATTCAGCAATAAGAAACCAGTCAGAACTCAAATGGATGTTGAGACTGACTCTCGTGTCCCAATCAGAACACCTTTTGCTCTCAGCATTCTTTGTAATCCTGCTAAGCCAACATCCTCAAAGCAATCTCAGAAGAACCTTGTAGATTCTGGTTCAGTTTTGAAAATTATGTCTGTCAAAACTCAAGAAAGAAAAGATTCCTGTATCTGGTGCTATACTAGGTGAATGAAATATTTCACTTCACTTTAGCAGTTCTAGGAAATGGAGTTTCCCTTTTTTGGTCACTTTGCTATAATTATTCAAAAACTATTTCATGGGGTTGCCCAGATTTCATAGTACATTTCTTGAGAAGGATTTTATTGTTTAATTCATGTATATTATTATAATGTAACTGGAATATTCCTATTGCCTGGACATGACATCGCTGTCATAACATCGTAGTACAATGCATTACTCATGTGTTTGTGATGATGCTGGGATAAACAACCTATTACTATGCCAATCACATAATGGTATAAGACATACAGTTCTGTAAAAAACATATTTGATAATGAGAATGCACAACTATGTTATGCTTTTTATCATTAGTTTATAGCATAGTCTTTCTACTTATAAAAAGTTTGCTATGAAGTAGTCTGTCTCGTGTTACTCTGGGATCAGCTTCATATATCACATACTTACACTGTCTCTTCATTGCATCATTTTCTCATGCTTGATTTAATTTCATGTTGCTTTGTACACTAACATGCTGTACAGGCTTGTAGCCTCAGGCAATAAGCTATACTATATAGCCTCAATGAGTCGTAAGATGAACCTAGGTTTGTGTACGTACACTCTATGATGGTCATACAATGACAAAATCACTTCACAATGCATTTCTCAGGATGTATCCCCATTGGTAGGTAAGTGATGCATGATTGTACTTGGTAAGCATCAATTTGAAAACTTTCTATCTTTAGTTTTTGTCTATTAAGCCTCAAACATGTAAGGTTTTCTAATTTTATTCATTTAGTAAATAGAATATTCTGGCATTCTGATTTGAGTAAATATAGATACTAAAAAATAAAGTTATTCAATACTTTTGGAAATGTTTGCCATTAAAATAGCCCACTGGAGCAGAGGCAGGGGTTAATAAGGCCATCTTTAGTATCTACGTTTACAAACTTATCAGTAATATTAAAGGTATTTTCTTTTATAGTGGCACAATTATCCACCAATGATTTAAGCCAAAAATGTAGGGAGTCATCTTTGGTTTTCTGGTTGACTTTGAATCCTTCAGTTAGTCTTTTTTACCTTACTGCTTCACTCCCAAAATATTCATCTGTCCCTCATTGCCATTGCTTCAGCTCATTCCCTAACCCTTGTCCAGATTATTACCATAGCCTACCACATCCTCTCATCTATTCCACAATTCTGTCCTTTGTATAATCTACTTCCAAAAGAGCATTAAAAATACACTATACTATATAATATCCTATTTTAATATCCTCCAATGACTTCCCAGAATATTTAGAACAAAATCTAAACTATATGCCAAGGCCTATCATGACTAATTTTATGACATTATTTCCTACTTTTTCCCCTGTGTTCCTGCTTGATTGGCTTTCTTTTTATTCATAGAAAATACCAAGCTCTTACTTTTCTCACAGCTTTTGCACCCATTATCCCACCTGCTGAAATTGATTCCTCCACTTTTAGCTGGAAGGCTGATCTAGTTTATCAATTCTTACAACTGTCACCTATTCATAGTGACTACCTAGAGTCTTTTCATGTTTCCCAGCTTGATATGTGGGGTATATATTCTTCATAGCACACTTGACCAAAATAGGACATTAGCTTTCTTGGTAGTTTCTTTTGCTCCCTTATTGTCTCACCCCTTAAAATAAAGAAAAATATTTATATTGTTCATTTACATAACCTCAGTAACACTTAGAAGATAGTGTTTAATAAATGTTGAGTGAATACATGTATGAGTAATTGACAGATAAATCCATGCATGTCTGAACTGAGGAGATCTCCCAAAATAATGGGTGGATCTCTATTTCTGACCTCTTTATAGTCATTTCTTGAAACTCTTAAAAATAAATAATCTCTGGGAGCCAAATCTAAATATTTATAGTTTCCTCTTTAAAAATCATACCAATTTCTAGATCATTATTTCCTAGTAATAAAAGAGTTTGGCACATATTCTGAACTTAAAATAATGTTCACTGGTAACTTATTGAGTCAGGAATCATTTGAAAACCAGCATGCTCTCTAAATCCTAGAATGCTACATTAGAGCTTGAAGTTTTTTTAGAAGTTAATGCCAGTCAATAGTTTATCTCCTCTGATATGCTGTTATACTTCCTTTTTGCAATTAATCACTCAGCTCTGCAATGTGGACATATTATTTTCTCTCCATTCTGTCTTTACCAAGTAAACATTGATCTTTAATTAATGTAGAGGTATGTGGTATGTAGAAAGCAGTGTAGTACTAAGAAGAGATTGACTTAGAACCAGACAAGAAGGGTACAACTTCTGACACTGCCATTCACTAGCTGTGTGACCTTGAGAAAATTTCATAACCTCCCTGAGCCTCTCTTCTCAATACTAACAATACTAAATACTAATATTTAGTATTGTTATAAGTAGTAGATTTTATAAAGAACTTGTTCAGTATAGTGCTTGATACATAGCAGAAACAACATACCTCTACCTCTTACAACTTCTTTTGTCTTCCCTTAAATGCAAGTCACCTTAAATGTTTTGGAAACAGTGGAAGGGCATATACACATACATTTGAAAAAATAGAAATATAACCTCTTAAGTATCCTATATAATAAAAGGGTAATAGGCAAATTAACACTAACGGTGGAACCACCAGAGGGCAGACACTCAATGCAGGAGCTGCCCCCTGGTGGTCAGTATGCTTCCACAGGGGGAGCTCCGCTCAGCCACAAGCTGGGCTGATAGCTGCAAGCACAGCAGCGGGAGCTCCTCCTGCCTCCACAGCAGCACTAAAGATGTCCTACCATGGACATCCCCCAAAGGTTCCTGGGCTGCTAAAGGGATGTCTTGACTGCCAGCTTGTGCCCAATCCCCCAAGGAGCAGGCCTAAGACGGCAGGTGGACATCCCCTCCAGGGGTCCCAGACTGCAAGAGGGCTCAGGTCAGGCTGAGGGACCCCCCGAGTACACCAATTTTCGTGCACCAGGCCTCTAGTAAAATATAAATGTATAAAAATAATATAAAATCATAGCAACTCTGACAAGCCAAGTGTGGTAAATAAATACATAGATATTAACTTAAGAAACCGCTGGTTGAAAATAATTTTTTTTTTGGACTTCACTATCTATGCTCTTTCTTTTGGTCTAAATGAATTGTCCTTTTCATGATGATGTTCTGTGCCTTTAATTTGTAATTGCCTATTTGACATATTTTTTAATTTTATTGTTTAAGGTATTACAAATAGCAGTACATATGGAAAATAAATTTAAGTGTTTAAGAAGGGTTTAGAAGAACAGCTCGGAGGCTGTTTGTGGAGGGGGATCGGCACAATACCGGAGAAGCCAGAGTTCTCCTTTGGGATTCAGGGTGGAAATAGAAGGGTACTGTGACATGCACACTCAGCACAGCCCCACCCAGACCCAGTTCAGGCAACAAACAGAATAACAGAATGTGCCTCATGCACACAATAGGCAAGGTAGCACATTAGGCACAACTTGCGCCTCCTCAAATTACAACCAAGCTGCCCACACATCTAGCACACAGCCTTACACAACGCCTACTTTTTCAAACTGGGGAGAGATGGCTATTTCATCTAACTCTTAGGACAGACTCAAAGTCAGATGAAATGGGCAAACAGGAGAGTATGCTCCGAATGAAAGAATAACAGCCCGAGAAAAACTGTAATGCTAAAGAAGGCAGAGAAGCCATCATAAGATGCTGAACAAATGAGAAAGAAGAGTGGAGAAACTGAGAAAGTGCTTCAAAAAGGAGTTAGAAAATGTAATAAAGAGCCAATAAAGAAATGTAGTCTCAACAAGTTGTGTTAGAAAAACTGGACAGATACATGCCAAAAAAAAGTGAGCACTATCTTATACTTTGTACTAAAATAAACTCGTAAAGACTTAGATGTAAGGCTTAAAACCATAAAACTCCTAAAGAAAACATAGGTAGTAAACTTTTGAGTAATGTCCTTTAAAAAGGGGAAATAAAAGCAAAACTAAACAAATGGGATTTCATTACAACACTTCTGCACAGGGAATGAAACCATGTCAAACAAAAGATGACTTACTGAATGGGAGAATATATTCTCAAACAATATATCCACTAAGGGGTTGATATCCAAAATATAAGGAATTCAAATAACTCAATAACAAAAAAATAAACAATTATTGCCATAAAAAAAGCATGAAATTTTACCATTTGGGACAACATGGATGGAATTAGAGTGTATTATGCTAAAAGAAGTCATAGAAAGAAAAAGACTGTATGATTTCACTCATGTGGAAGCTAATTAAAAATAAAGAGACTCATAAAAACAGATCACACTGATGGTTGTGGGAGGGGAGATGAGATTGATGAAAACAGTGAAGGGGAATTTAGTCAATAATAGTGTGATAAGCTTACAAGGTGACATACAGCTGTCAAATCACTGTTTTATATTTGAAACTAATATGATCTCTTATAACAACTATAAGTTAAAAAACAAAAAACAAGTGACAATCTCCATTTTATCATTCAACAGGGTCCTCTAAAGCTTCCACTAACCTCTATGTTCATCAATGGGAGAAGCAGACAGACTATGAAGCTCATCTCATTCTGTTCATGACTGGCTTATGGCATTCTGAAAAGACAGCGACCATGGAGTTGAACAGAAATTATTACAGAAATCAGGAGAACATTATTTAAGTTGGGTATCCATAAAGGTAGGAGAAGAAATTAGTACCTTACTCATGTTTTTTTTCCAAAATTTTTTTTAACTGAGGCAAAACATCTATCGTTTTTAAATTCTAGTCTAGTGTGTAAGTGTGCAACATTTATCATTCTAGGAAACACAGCTTCGATCACGATTCAGCACCCCAAAGTGGCCCATTGCCTGAAAATTGACTTGTGTGTGTTTCTATGATATGAGATTTACGATGTGGATGCTATTGTTTGCACTGCCCTTTGCTGGGTTTCCAATGGCTTCCCAAGTGCTGCATGTAGAAACCTGTTTTCTAAGAAGCCCTTCCATGAGGGAGTAATAGGATCAGCTGAGCTCCAACCACAGCAGTTGGAGGCCCACTGGAGTCCATGTAGATCAGCGGTTCTCAACCTATGGGTCGCGACCCCTTTGGCGGTGCAACAACCCTTTCAGAGGGGCCTCCTAAGACCATCCTGCATATCAGATATTTACATTACGATTCATAACAGTAGCAACATTACAGTTATGAAGTAGCAACGGAAATAATTTTATGGTTGGGTCACAACATGAGGAACTGTATTTAAAGAGCCAGAAGGTTGAGAACCACTGATGTAGCTTTAGAGACTTCAATGTGTTCACCTTTTTGCAATGAGAGTTGACAAGAAGGCTATTATAAGGATCCCCTTGTGTACTGAAAGCTTGGAAAATATATAGAACCTGCAACATTTAAAAAAATATATGAATAAACTTGAAAATAGCAGAATTCCAGCTGAGGCAATCATTGCATTTTATGGATACTGTTTAAAGCGTTTAAATATAACAATTAAAAAGACACCAAGGAAGAAGGTAATGTTCCATTTTGATACTGTAAACCTGTTGTTTATATTTCATTGAGTTATCAAAATGTTCAGCCTAAAGCTAGAGGTACAAATATTTGAGAGCTGGAACAAGATTCTGAATCAAGACTCTAAAGAAACAGAATTTTCAAAATTTCAGTGGACTAAGATGCAAAAAAAAGCCATTTAAAGTAGTATTTACACCATGGAACATATGACAATTTACAAGAAAATACCATGTTACCAACATGGAAACTCAGGTATGCTAGTCTTTAAAATAATTTAAAATAAAAGCAGAATAATGCCTACTTCTGTTTCTTTGGATTACATTCTCTTCATTAGTGCCACCAAATCTAGTTACATATATTTTCTTATACATAGATTATTGAGCTCAAACACAGAAATTTTTAATTATAATAAATTTATGAAGGAACTGGAAAGGCTAGGCATCCAATCTCTTCAGTATGACAACGCTTTTTCTTTCCAATATACCCATTAGTACCACACATTAATACCACAGAGTATGTATTAGTCACATGTCCTCACAGTAGACTGTTTATAAATAAGTTAAACAGACATAATATTTATTGAGACACTTAAAAGGAAATAAACAAGCATTTCAAACTCTACTTTCTATTTATATTCAGTCCTGGTCTACTTCCACATTCTCTGTATACCATATGTAGCTATCAAGCTAAATGAAAGCAAATAGTGAAAATAAAATAAAATCTTTACAGCAGAGATAATATTAGCTCAAGGTGTTAACTTTGGCCATATATACTAATACAGGGTAAATACAGGGTAAATAAAGGGAATAACTTAAATATTTTTATTTACTTTGACCAGTGTGGAGTGAGTTACAAAAGCCATCCATGTAAATAATATTTAAGGAGCTCTCCTATGCCACGCACTGTACTTGAGGTCAGGCATATGCAGTGAACCAGGTGGTCTAGGTTCTCCCTTATCTATCTCAAATAGAGTAATAAAAATTAAAAGAAAAATAAGGCAGGATAATATGAGAGGAACTAGTAACAGGAAGAAATAGAAATGTCTGGGTGGTCAGGGAAAGCGTTTTTGAGGAGGTGACATTTCAACTAAAACCCGATTGACAAGAGGCTCCAGCCTGAACGATCTTGGCAAAGAGAACTGCAGGTGCAAAGGCTTGGCTGGATAGAGGAAGAAAAGGTTTTAATGCAGTGAACGCAGGCCCCACATCCATAGTGCATGCCTCTGACATTTCAATCAAATCAGTTATGTGTAGGCACAACTCGCTGTAGGGTTTCCTCCCCATGGAGTTCAAAATGGGTCTAGCGCGGGGCCCTTAGTCTAGAAGAGGCTTTCTTGATAGCCATGGTAGATAGACCCTGCTGAGTACACGGGCTGTCTTTGCATCTTGACTCTTAAATAGTGTCTTTGTACAAAGTCTGCAGAGATGAATAGCAACACTCGGCATGCCATCTGCATCGAGCTAATTATATACACTTTGTTATTTGTCATGAGAAGATATTTCAGAATGAAATGTGCGAACCATCTGCCAACAACTTTATTCATATTTCTTAGATCATCAACAAGAAACTCGATACTTCTTTTCTCCCAGGGGAACACAAATTGTAATGTGCATAAGGTGGGCAGACAGAAACAACATCTAAAAATGGCTTTGGCATGCACCAAAAAATAGGAGGTGTTTTCAGTAGCGTGTCCTGGAATCATTTGTATCCATTACTCTGCATTCTATACACTAAACTTAACCCACCAAGAGTCAGGCACTAGTGCTTTGGGCATTGTGTGTGTACATGATGGTTGGGTAAGGAAAAACAATCCATGAGCTTAAAATATATTGCAGTTTGCCTTTTGATTATGTAAATATGGGGTTGCATGATCCCTAAATCCCATTTTATGCACAAAGGCAAAACCAGCTTTTGTATTTTGAAAAGCAGGTGTGCAATTATTCCTGCAAAGAAAAAGAGAGTCATCTGCAGTGATCTGGGGGAGAGATGATTGAGCAATTACAGATGCACGTGCTAATTTTGCTTTACCCTCTGACCATCTTCTGCTTGTAAAATGGATAGGCTCCCCCCACCTCCTCTGATCCCTGAAAGAAGCTGCAGAAACAAAGATAAGGCATTTGGACAATTGATGCAGTTGCCAGTGGCCATCAAACTGGCACCGCTGTTCCAGCATTTCTCACTGAGTACTTGTCATGGCCTAGCATTTAATAAAACCCCTGGCAAAGTTCAATACCTATCTTACTGATGATAGGTTGTCCATACACACCCACAGAAAGCCAAGGGTTCAGTATCACTTGCAACACAATTTTTAATTCTACTTTCTAATAGTCCGCTTGGACAGAAATCGATAGGTGAAGGAAGAATATGAAAAAAGCCTATAATTTGATTTGGAAATTCAGGTCACTTTCTTGTCACCCAAGCTTCTCTCAAACACAACAGAGTCTTGCATTCACTATGATAGAAGGTTAGAACTTGGATGGTTCTGTTCACAATTTGTCCACTTTCACTACTTGAATTCTGAAAGTTTGCCAGGATTGGAACTATAATCCTATATAATAAAAGGGTAATATGCAAATTGACCCTAACGGCAGAACTGGGAATGATTGGTCACTATGACACACACTGACCACCAGGGGGCAGACACTCAATGCAGGAGCTGCCCCCTTGTGGTCAGTGCACTCCCACAGGGGGAGCTCTGTTCAGCCACAAGCCAGGTTGACAGCTGCCAGCACAGCAGTGGTGGCAGGCGACTCTCCCGCTGCCTCAGTAGTACTAAGGATGTCTGGCTGCAGCTTAGGCCTGCTCCCTACTGGCAAGAGCACATCCCCTGAGGGCTCCCGGGCTGCCAGAGGGATGTCTGACTGCCAGCTTAGGCCCAATCCCCCAGGGAGCGGGCCTAAGCCATCTGGTGGACATCTCCTGTGGAGTCCCAGACTGTGAGAGGGCACAGGCCCGGCTGAGGAACCTCTCCCCCCGCCCCCGTCCCCCCCCCCACCCGCCCGCCAAGTGCACAAATTTTTGTGCACCGGGACTATAGTTCATACTATAAACAGCAGTTTATTTCCAAAATTAATGTTTTATAAAGTTGGATTAAGTGTATACATCTAGAGTTTTTATGCAGATACACATATCTACACACAGAGGTCTTTATATTTTTATGTCTGTATTATAAGGATCTGATGAAGAATCTCTAATTATAGAAAAGTATTTTACATAATTCAAAATCATTGAAATGTCAATTACCTTTGAATGTTATCCCATTGAAACGTCTTGGGAGATATTCAAATGTAGATGATTTTATGCAAATAATTTGATAACATAACTGGTAAACCATTAAATAGAAACACTTTGCTATAAAGGAATTACAGATAAGTATTATAAATAGTCTATCTTGATATTGTTGCTCATAGGATGGGAAATATATCTGGATACTAATTCTAGATTACATTAAAAGAGGTAAATGTCCTGATCGAAAGGGTATATACACATGAATCAAATACCACTAGGAGAAAAGGCTCAGAGCACACTCCATTGTATTCCACCCCTGGCTGTTTCATTCATCGAGTCCATGAATGCTTTGGTAGAGAAAAATGTGATACACTTATTATTTACTTATTTTTTTAAAAAATGAGAGAAATAGCCAACACAAGGAGTGGGTTAGGATTAAAAATGACAGGATAAAATAATGGGTCAAAGTTTATCAAAAAGAAAATGAAAACAATAAAATGTAGTCTAAATTTTATAAAAACTGCACAAGCACAGGCTGGAAACCTTGATGTGCCATTGATTCTTTGTATGCACAGGAGCAACTTGCTTAACCTGTTTGTGTTTTGATTTCTTTATCTGTAAAATGGATATAGTAAAAAGAATACTGATTTATTATAACTGTTGTAGAATCCACGAGTTTAAAGAATGGGCTTGGAGTCACATCTCAATGAATGTTAAAGTACTATTGTATTTATTTAAAAAAAAAAAAAAAAGGAGCAGGGCTGTTTGGGCTAAAAGCTTAACATGAATCAGCAGTGTCATGAGACTGCCAATGCCAAAAGGCAGTGACCAGAGACTTTGTTAATAGAAGTCAAATATCCAGACTGAGAAGTCTGTGGGGATGTAAGCCCATGCCCACCTAGCCTCTGGCCACACACTTCCTTTCTGGTACCTCTACTATCTCTTTGTTTCTCTGTGTGCATCTTTCGCTCCCTGCTGTCCTATGCCACTTCTTTGCTGTCACTTTAGAGGAAGATTCAACACTGTTGAGTGCAGTCAGGGAAGAGCAAAGACTAGCTGGTGAAGGCTGGAAGTGAGCGCCCTAGAGTGGCAGCCCTGGGAACGGAGGCTGCTGGGTTCAGGGAGGAGAACACAGGCTGAGTATCAAAGAGAGCTGTTTTCAAGATCACCAAAGTCACACCGTTTAAACCAAGTCCATGCAGCTCAGCAGAAAACAAGAATGAATGAACGGAGAGGTTAAGAGAAGAACATAGTTGGATTAAAAATTAATAATAATAACTTTTAATGTAAAACAATCTGAAAGTAAGACTAAGCTCTTCAAAAGGGGAACTCTGTACACTGTTGGTGGGAATTTAAGTTGGTGCAGCCACTATGAAAATGAGCATGGAGGTTTCTCAAACAATTAAAACTCGAAAGACCACATGATCTAACAATCTCACTTCTGAGTATATATCTGAAGCAAATGAAATGACTATCTTGAAGAGGTGTCTGCACCCTCATGTACATTGAAGCATTGTACACAATACTAAGTGCCAGGAATAGACGAGTAGAAAAAGAAGAAACTTCTGCAATATATAACCACATGGATGGACCTTGAGGGCATTGTGCTAAGTAAAATAAGCAAGACAGAGGAAGACAAATACTGTATGATTTCACGTGTATGTGGAATCTAAAAACAGTCAGATTCATAGAAACAGTATACAGTAGTGGTTGCCAGGAGAGATATGGATCAAAGGTACAAATTTCCAGTTATGAGTACATTCTGGGGAATCTAACGCACAGAATGGTGAATACAGTTAGTACTGTATTATGTGCTTGGACATTTAAGAGAGTAAAATTTAAATAGTCTCACCATAAAAAGTAATTATATGAGACAAATGAATTAATCTTATTGTGGTAATCATTTTGCAAAATATGTGTGGATCAAGTTACCACACTGCATACCTTCAACTGACACAATGTTATATGTCATTTATATCTCACTGTCGCCGAGAAAAAGAAAAGAGCCTCGTCAGGAAGCAGTGAATGTCTGCTCACCCAGAAGTTCAGAAAGTGGCCGGAGAGCCTGTGATTGCTTGACAGGCTGGACCTGGCCATCCTGGAGGACGCCTGTCAGTGTAACCATTGTTACAGACAAAACAGATGACTCTGCATTCGCTGTGATTTGAGGTACAACAAAGGTCCTCTTGTAAAACAAACAGGTAACAACAAACAATATTTTGACCCCAAAATGGAATAAGATTTGAGTTGTTCCTTGGGATCAAGATACTGAAGGCTCTTATCAAATTAGAAGACACTGTCTAGGAGTGATTTTTCATCATTATCATTTTACTGTAAATTTATTTCCCAATGGGGCAAAGGAACATGTATACGAACTCAAGTGGGATTCATGTTTTTATATAAATTGAATGAAAAGATATGATGAGAAGCAATTGGTAAGAATTTCTAAACAATAAAATCTACTGGGTTATGTGCTACCTTTGCCTATTATGTCCTTCTATTCAGGAAGGCCTTGGTTCATGTGATCATTGAAAGACATACTTCTACAAAATGCATAAGCCACAAAAGCATCATCAGTTATTTGACCACGCAGATATAAGAAACAATGTGTAGGATTAAACTAAAATTGCTCTTTCCAATACATCCAATGTTATTTCTTTTTTAAAGTATGTCAAAAAGAAAAAAAAATACTCAAGCCTTCACTATTACCTGTAACCTCAGTGCAATTGCCAATGCTATTTAAGGATAACATATACATAGAAGAAAAGGGGAGGTCTACACACTCTGCATTACAAACATAATTACTCCTCAAACAGATTTCAAAAGAAGCTCTGAATATATTTGCATATAGATACAATCACCTTGAAATTTTACCACCTACTAGCTAATGAGGATATAAAGATTATTCATTTTATACATTTAATACAATATTGCCTTAAGCAGTAGCATTTTTAAAAATAACATATTCATCATAGAGCATTCTAGTTGACTTAGTAAAACTGCACTTTTCTCATTTGCCATTTAGAAAACTGAAAGGGCAAACACTCCAGGAGAGAACGCAGCTGGAGAGCAGTGGCACAGCTCCTGCACACCCTAACCTCCTCTCCCTGTTCTTCCAGACCACTGACACACCCGAGAAAGTGTGTCAGGAGAATTCTGAGAATCAACTGTGAGACTGTGGAGAAGGGAACGGACTAAGCATAAGCAAGGTGTTTGCAAGAAGGCAGATAAAAAAGTCGGAGATAGATTCTGAAGATGCACTGAGCAGTAAGAAAGACAGAAAATGCAAAGCTGGTTAAAATAGGAAAAAGAAGTGAAAACGCTACCCAGTCAACAGTTACATTTTCCTGTGCACAGTGTAAAGGTTATGAGGAGTATCTTGAGTAGTTCCCTGGAGTTATTTGATTCTGTTCCTGCAGCCCTCGGTTTCATTTTGTTGAGAACAAACTGAACTTTTCAGAGATAATTAATGAAGAAACCTTTAAGGCCTTGGCACTTCATATTATTGCCACCAGGCTGATCCTGCCTCCTGCACACATGGCGATACTAGATATATCTTTTATTTCTTTGATCCCAAAGGTAGCACTTCTGCAAATTCAGACAATCAAAGGAAAGGAGAAACTGACTGATGGGTTCTTTTTCTTACTGTAGCAATAATTTCACAAGCATAACATTTTCATCAATGACTCAAATGAATACTATTATTTGTGGACAAACATGTTAACTAGTGAGACAATGAAAGGTAGACATCATATCAAAAAGAATCCAAATACATAAAGTTGAACATGCATCAATGTAATTTTTATTGGATTCAAGAGCAACTGTACATATATGTAGTCTGTGGTACATGCCTTAAATGTAATTTTTATAAAAATTATAGTGAGGCCCTAACCGGTTTGGCTCCATGGATAGAGCGTCAGCCTGTGGACTGAAGGGTCCCAGGTTCGATTCCGGTCAAGGGCATGTACCTTGGTTGCGGTCACATCCCCAGTAGGGGGTGTGCAGGAGGTAGCTGATGGATGTTTCTCTCCCATTGATGTTTCTAACTCTCTATCCCTTTCCCTTCCTCTCTGTAAAAAATCAATAAAATATATATTTTTTTTAAAAATTACAGTGAGAAGCAGCTAGAGCTTTCTCTATATCTGCTTACAGAAAAGAATCAGAGCCACAGGGAATGAAGCTTCCTTCTAAAATGAACTGCAATAATATAACATCCTCACATTAAAACTAACAGCTAAGGTCTAGCAAATGTTCAGAGAGTGCCAGGCTGTGTGTTAAGCACTTTATTTCATTTCATTTTTGCATCCATTTCATGAGATAAAAACTATCCACCCCCATTTAGCGACCTAGAAAACTGAAGCTTAGAGAGATTAATAATATGTCCAATGTCACATAGCTAGTAAGTACTAACTGAAGACCACTTTGATATTCCAACACCCACATCCTTATCACTACAATATATAACCATCCCAGTGGGCAGTTACAGAGTTAGAAACCCTGAGCTATGTTTTAGGTGAATTGTGTGTAACAGCTGACAGGAATATAAACATTTTCTTTAGAGTTCATGATATGGCTCAATAGTGTCACCTAAAAATGCAACTGTGTACCAGCAACAAAAAGCAGAAAACATAATAAAAACATACTATTTATTGTAGCCAAAAAAAGTCACACTAATAATATGTATGTTCTCTCACAACATTGTTGAGAGAAATGTAAGAAAGCTTATATAAATTGAAATGTAACATTGCAATTGACCAAAAGACTTAATAGTAAAAACTCAACTCTCTACCTCAGTGAGTTAGCGTATAGCTTTCATAATTTAAAGACTAGGGCATAATTTGATAGCAGAATTTTGCGCAGATTATTGCCATTGAACTATAGGCTCAATGCAGTCATAATGAGAATTGCAATAACTGCTTTTTTGTGGAACTTGAAAAGCTGTTTCTATAATATACATGAAAATGCAAAAGATGAGCAGTAGCCAAAACTACCTATTTTTAAATGTTTTGTGATCTGAAAAATTAGTGAACACCTCAAAGTTGTATTTTATATGGGTAATACATATTCATATTCATTATATTAAACTGAACACTTTAATAACATTTATGATTAATTTTAAAATAATAATACATATATTAAAGTAAATAACATTCTAACATAATAAATACTGCATTTTTTGAACAAAAATAATTAGCAAAACAGTGACCTTGTTTTGCATATTCATACTGACTCTGCTGCTTTCTAATATCTTCTTCAGAATTAGACCTGTTGCATATGCTGTCTGGTTAAAGTATACAAGAAAATCCAGCCTCACACATATATGTAGCTAGAAAAGTTGGGATCATGTGCCTCCTGAAAATATCTTGGGGACCTCATGGGCCTCAGTCACATTTTGAGAAGCATTGGCCACTAAATTTTTAAATAAAATGGCCAGAGAGTAATGAACTGGTCTATCCTATCTAATAAAAGAGTAATATGCAAATTAGTTATCACTCTGCGACAAAGATGGCAGTGCCCATAGTGGTGCGGCAGGATGCTGGTGGTGTCACCCTGGCAATGTGAGCCCAGCAGTCATTGACTCAGCAACCAGCAATCCATTAGCAGGAAAGGCCGGCAGCTATGAGGCAGCAGCAGGAGGGGTTTGCCTGCTTCCCAGTTGTCGGGGCAACATCAAGGAGAAGGAAAGGCCAGCCTGGCTGTGAGGCAGCAGCAGGAGGGGTTTGCTTGCTTCCCAGTCACCATGGGGAGATCAGGGTGCAGGAAAGGCTGGCCCGGCCATGAGGCAGTGTGCAGGCAGGGTTCTCCTGCTTCCCGGTCGCTGGAGCAAGATCTGGGAGCAGGCAAGCATGGCTGGCAGGCAGCACCCAGCCCTGGCCACAGCTCAGGGAAGAGAACAACATACAGGTGAGATCAGGAGCCTGAGAGATCAACACAGAGGGGTACCGGCTACAAGCCTCCATGGTGTGCCTGAGGGCAGGCCCCCAGCAGATAGACACACACACACAGGGCGACTGCTCCGAGCCTCAGATGTGGCTGGCGGCAGGCCCCCAGTGAAGACACACACACTCACTCACACACACACACACACACACACACACACAGCACCTGCCAGACTGGGGCCATCAGTAGGACATCCACTGAGGGGTCCCAGACTGTGAGAGGGAGCAGGCTGGGCTGAGGGACCCTCCCCTCCCCCTGTCCACAAATTTCATGCACTTCCCCCCTAGTTTATTATAAAGTAGCAATTTCTAAAACAGTATGGTGTTGACAGAAAAAGAGAAAATATACCAATTGAATAAAACAAAGATCCCAGAAACAGACACCCGGATACATGACATGGACCCTTCACTGACAGATGACACAAGAGAGTCTAAGCTTCAAAAAATCATGAGCATCACACGGTAGGATATATTCAGATAGCCCACAGTCACATGAAAAGCTGGTCTTCTTCACTAATCATCAGAGACACGCAAATTAAAATGTGATCTATCACTACTTAGCGGAATAAGATTTAACGGACTGGCAATGTAAGTGCTTACAAGGATGAGGAGAAAAGGGTCCTCTCATAAGGTCTGGTATTATCTACCAAAACTGAAGACTTGCCCTCGATGATGCAGCAATTACTTTCTTATGTAGAGACTCAGCCAAAACTCATTCATATGCACCAAGAGAGAGATTATTCATAACTGGACTCACCCTAAATATCCATTCACAGTTGACTGGATAACCTAATTGTATTACATTTATTCAGTAGAACAGAATAACAGCAATGAGAGAGATGATAGTTATACTTACAAACATGGATGAATCTTCCAACCTAATGTTGAGCAAAGAAACCCTACACAAAAGGAACACTAATTAGGAAAAGAACATTTCTACTATAAATTTTTCTTTATGTGTGTTATATTTTGTGGTAAAAGTGGTTTTTAAAAAAATGATAACATTAGCATGTAGTAGCATTTATAATCAAATATGTACCAGAAGGCTCTCAAAGTATTTAATATGTATTGTCTCACTCTTGAAAACCACCCCTATTTAATAGATGAATAATCAGAGGCAAAGAAAGGTTAAATAATGTACCACATCACAAGTGACAGAACCAAAAGAAAACACAGTTCTGATTCCAGAGCTAATAGAGTAATCTCTCTTACAGACATGACCTCATTTAATCTTGTAGCCTTGCAAGGAAGGGGTTATTATTTTTATCCTCTCTGAGGAAAGAGCCCTGTGGAAGTTAGGTCGTATGTCCAGGGTCACAGAGGTAGGAGAAGTCCGTGCTTGTGCCAGAGACACTGCATGGCCTCCGCTTACCAGGACAAACGGGCACTTTTTATATTTACTGTACACAAGTCCCCTGAGGTAGATTAGCATCCTTGCCTCTACCAAATAACTTGAGCAAAACATGCTATGCTTGAACCAGACGACCTATTTACCCCAAGATGTAAAGTGGCACCCTGTTCCCTGAATAAGAATTGAGAAGCAACATGCATTTGCCCCTGGCTTCCCATGGCAGCATGTGACTAATGATTTCCCATTTGTGACATTGGAACCCTGGGGCCTACGCAGGACTAGTTTTGATAATTAGGGAAACGATTGGAGAGGAACGTGCAGGGTCACTAGCCAGGAAGATAAACCGTCAACACTGCTTCTGGGATATGGGAGGCTAATTCCTTGTGACAGAATCGGAACCTTGAATTCTTAGCACTTAGTCACAAACTGCAAATGCGGCCCAACGAGAAACCACGTGAGGAGGATCAAAGGGGAAGAAGAGGAGACGAGACAGAAAGAAACAGAGAAGGAGACAAGGGGTAGCAAAGAGACAAAAAGAAGGAACCAGAGAGGACAAAGAACAGTTTTAAAACAGAATTTCCATTCCTTGATACGCTGATTAGGAAAAGAAAAAACGTAGGAAGGAATGAAGGGGAAAAATAGAGGAAGGGGTGACGACAGGAGCGTTCCTTCTGAATTCGGTCATTTTGTGGAATCAGATCACATTCTTCAGGACTCCCAGCATTTAATCACCACTCTTCTCCAACTTTCTCAGCCCGAACTGAAAAACGCCATCCCACATTCTGCTTAATGTTACAATAAAATGACTTCCAGCAACTTGCCTTGCAATTTGGGCGAATTACAACGGGCTTGCCTGGTAAAATAATGTGATGCCTGTTGGTGACCTAAAGGCTTAAAAGCGCCATTCACCTGCTCCCCTGCTCTGAAAATAAATGGTCGAGCCACCAAATCGGTTCTTTCACAAGGGCCTCACTGCCACTGTTGGAATCCCTACTGCATACAGTACTTCCCCAAATATTGATGTCAGAATTCTAGGTGCAGTTTTTAGCCAATATTTCCTATCACCTTCCTTGTGAGCTCCTTTAACTGCACTAACAAACTTTGAATGTGGCATGTTGGCCAGAAGGGGGTGTTCCATCTTAGCCATTAATTTCATGCAGAATCCTATTCCAGGAAATTTCCTCCCATCATTGGCTTTGTCTTGCTTACAAGCTCTATCCTGTCACTTGTAAACTGCATTCCCAAAGGGGCTGAGGGGATGACATTCATATCCTATATTTTCATGATGTAACATAGGATGTTCAACTCTTTTCTGAAATCTGTATAATGGTAGAAATGTCATCTCCTTGTCATGTAAAAAGAAGATATTCCCAGTCTTCTCCAGGGGAAGCCCAGCAATGGAGAATTGAAAATCCTCTTAAAATACTAAGTTATGTTCTAAAACATATAAATGGTCTGAAATAGAAAGTGGGTATTTTGGGGGGGAAAATATTATTGGCATGGATATTATAAACTGAAAAGAATAACATTAAATGATTTTTCTAAGTAAACCTCTAAAAGCACAGATTGAAGTAATTTAGTTTTTTATGTGATAATCAAATAGGACTTAACACAAAGAAGTTCATATATTTGCATTTGCATACTCAACTATCATGGTACCATCCCCTAATATGAGAGCTTCAAAATGGATCAATAGTTACTGAAAACCAGCAGAGCCCATCGTGAATTGTGAGCCATTGTTCTGACCCTCCAGAAAGCAAACAATGATAAGAAATAAAACTATATATACAGAAGGTACCACATATTCAAACTTAGAAGATGAACAAAAACTTAGAACAGAAAATGATTCCAACACAATTTTTATGAGCTGAATATTTCCAGAGGTTTGCATAATAAGTCTATAAAAAGAAATTGAGTCCTGACAGGGATGCATTCATTTGCTTATTCAATATATATTTGTGTGTGTGACTCTGTGAAAGGTACTAATTAAAGGGTAGAAATGCAACAGGGACGAGCCATGCTTTATAAACTTTATATTCAAGTGGAGCAGTGGGCCATATCAATTTAAAAAGCAAACTTATATGTGATATCAGATGGTAAAGGGGCTAAAGAGGAAAACAGAGCGAAGAAAAGAAATGGCTGAGTGGGGGAGAGGAGGTGGAGTAGGGGTTCTATTAAGTCCTCTCTGAGAGGGTAATGTTTAAGTAAAGACTTGAAAAAGGTAAGAGAGTACTACATATAGATAACTGGGGGAGGGGGAAATACTTTACTCAGGGAATAACCAGTTCCCTCTGAAGATCCCAGAGAGGTAAGTGTTCAGATAATGTATGACCTCATAATGACTTGTCTTTTAGAATTATTAAGATAAAGGCCATTTAATGTTTTGAGCCCAGGAATAATGTGATGTGGCTTAATTTTGAAAAAGGTCACTCTAACTAATGAATGAGTGTTGGGAGAAGATAGAAGTGGAAAGGAGGCAGGAGGCTATTTCAAAACTCTAGGCAAGAGATGACAGTTGTGGCAGGCAGTCCCTATGGTGACTCTCAATGATCTTTGCCTCTGGTATTTACACCGTTGTATCATCTCCTCCTTTGGATATGGAACCTATTTGCTTTCAACCAATAGAACATAGCAAAGGTGATGCAATGTCACCCCATGATTATTAGATCATGTGACATGACAAAGGGACGCCACTACCGTGATTACTTTACATCTATATAAGACTTTGTCTTGCTAGCAGAACCACTGGAGAGGTTCCCCTTACTAGCTTTAAAGAAGTAAGTTACCATAATGTATGTGGCCATGTCTCGTGGCAGAAAGCAAGACACTGAAGCCCCAGTTGTGCAGCCAAAGGGAAAGAAATTCTGCCAACCACCTGAGGAAACTTGGAAACAAATTTTCCCCAGTTGAGCCTCAGATGATACCACTGCCTGGACTGAAGACTGAAACACTAAAGAAGAGAACACAGTAAAAATATGCCTACATTTCTGACCTACACAACTGGGAGATAATAAACGTGTGTTAAGTTGCAAATTTGTGTTCATTTATTATGCAGCAACAGAAAATTAATACAACAGTGGTCCACATTATGGTGATAGCTGTGGTTAGGCAATAAGATTTAATAACTGATACAAAGAGAAAGTTAAGATGGACTCCAATGTTTTTACCTAAACAACAGAAAAGGCCATTTCCTGAGATGAGAGAACTGTGGAAGGGGCAGGTTTGGGAGATGTTATTCAGTGTCTATTTTTGGACAATTTAGTTTTGAAATGCATGGAGATAACAATTAGGGAGGAGTAAGTTGCATACAGAAATTGGAGTTCAGTGGAAATAAGCCAGAAATATACATTTGAGAGTAGTCAGTTTATATGGTATACACAGCCAACAACATCTCAGAGTGTGAGAGAGAGAGTAGAAGTCAGAAATGTAATAGGAGAGAGTTATGTCACTTAAAAGCAGGTATACACGTATCCAGAAGCTCAGAGGAAGGAATAGTCAGAAATATTGATTGTTAGTGACCTAAAGCATATTTTGTTTATCTGTTGCCTCATCAAGAACCTAATATAGTGCCTGGAAACAAACGACAACAACAACAACAAAAAACCTAGAAAATGACAGGTGGCTAATGAGCAAGGCATATGAAGGTACAAGGAAACTGCCCTCAACAGGAGTGAGAAGATAGGGGAGAGCTTCATTTCTGAGTGACTCTCCCTCAGATATACCTGATCCTAGAAATGGTATGCATTCCAAATTCTCTGAAACTGAAGCGGCAGGAATCTTCCTAATGTCCTGGCCAGGAATAAGTAGGTGCTTTACATTCTAGGCTGACTCAGCTGCGAGGGAAAGTGGTGAAGGGAGAGCCACCAGGAATTCTTTCTGGAACAAAAGGTGACTGGGGAGGAGGCGCATAGCTCAACAATGAAAAACAGGTTAACGAAAGAGACTGCTCAGGTGACCTAATGGTTCGTGGTGCCCTCCAGACAGCTTTAAAGTTCTACATTAGTGTCTTTTCTTACTTCAGAGTGCTTTTACTCAAGAACTCTAAGTACTGTGACAGAAATATTCTGTAAAAAAAAATGTTAAGGTATCTTTTCAGTACTACACCAGAGGTATTGTGGAAGACATTAAAAAGAATAAAAACCTGTCAGCAAGAAACCACTAGAGAATTAGGATTCAGCAAATAACCATATTGTGGAGGTATTATTAAAGTTCATAGAAATAATATCTTAATATTGCTATGAATTATTTAGAAGCACATGTTTTAAACATTTCCAATAGATTGCTCTGCTATGCCTTAAACCAAATGTATGGGTTTATAAGTATATAAAATTTAAAAATATTTTGATTGAATTCATTGAAATACCAAATAAGTAAAGATCAGGAGTTGCATTAATTGAGTGCTTTCATCTATTTAGTATATATACACTGAGTGGCCAGATTATTATGACCACCTTATATTTGTAGGCAAATTAGCTATAATTTCGCACTGAAGTTGCTAGAGGGCCAGACCATTATAAATAGGGAAGCAGGTACCATGACAGAAGTGATTTTTTTCCGAAGATACGGGTAAACAACACGATTTAACAGCCTTTGAACATGGGATATATTTGAACCTGAGTGGCCAGATTATTATGACCACCTGATGTTTGTAGGCAAATTAGCCATACACTGTATCGCATGGGATATGGAAGCAGAAGGCCTGTTCGAACACCTTTGCTGTCTGCAGTTACCAATATAAAACGTCTCCAATTCACACAGGAACATAAGGATTGGACAGTCGAGCATTGGAAAAGTCATGTGGTCCGATGAATTATGTTTCCAGTTGCATCATGCAGATAGTAGAGTGAGAATTTGGCAGAAACAACATGAAAATATGCACCCCACATGCATGACCACAACCCTTCAAGCTGGTGGGAGCAGTGTTATGGTTTGGGGCATGTTTTCCTGGCATGATTTGGGCCCTTTAATTTGTGTGGAACAACATCTGACTAGCACAACATACCTAAGTATCATTGCTGATCAAGTTCATCCTATCATGTTGATGGCATATTCCAATGGAAATGGCTTCTTCCAATAAGACAATGCGCCATGCCAAGGTGCTCATATTGTGCAAGAGTGGTTTCAAGAACATGAGGGAGACTTTACCTTGCTTAGGTGGCCCCCACAATCACCATATCTCAATCCAATTGAGCATTTGTGGGACAAAGTTAAAAGAGCCATCAGGCAGCTGGTTCCACTACCATCAAATCTTACAGAACTGGACAGTGCTATTCATCAGGCATGGTGTCAGATTTCCTCGCATCACCTTTCAACATCTCGTGGAGTCAATGCCAAGAAGAATCACCACAATATTGAAGGCAAAAGGTGGCCCAACGAAGTACTGATGTGATGGTCATAATAATCTGGCCACTCGGTATAAATATATATATTCTCCCATGTTCAAATGCCGTTAAATCACATTGTTTAATTGTTTACCCATATCTTCAGGGGAAAAAAATCACTTCTACTGTCGTGGTAAAAAAACCTGCTTCCCTATTTATAATGGTCTAGCCCTCTAGTGACTTCAGCAAAATTACAGCTAATGTGCCTACAAATGTCATCTGGTCATAATAATCTGGCCACTCAGTGTGTATTTCATCTATATTAAGTGGCAGGGAGGAGAACTAACCCGGCTTCCCCCTCTCAGCCCATTGTCTCTGCCCTTTCCTTTCACTGTGTGTATCAATTTAGATTGACTAATTTATATATTCATACTCTTCACTTTATTTTTAAATTTTTTAAAGCATTTATCTAAAGTCCTCCTGACACATGACAATTTTTCAGAAGCATTGGAAGTTCTTCTAAGAGTTGTTATGAGATAAATTATATACCAAAATAGTGTACTATCAGGGACATACGTCCCTTGCTACTTGGACAGATGTAATAACATGGTAGGTTCATCCCACCTCCAATTTATTGGTGGCATAAGATTTGACAGTGTGTCTGGGTGAAATTGTGTCTCTAGAGGGAATTTTCAATGAGTAAAGTTAATTTCAGTCATTTTGAACTTTCAGCAAGTCTAGGAAATTTTTAGAAAAAGACTAATATTGTCAACCAATGAGTCAAGCTTTTGAAATCATATGAAAAGGCAATTCACATAGATTTTGACGTTAGAAAAAAACACTCAGAGGTTAAATGTCTATCAAGTGCATCACAAAAACAAAATAGAAAAACCTACAGATCTTATTTCTTTTCAATTAAACACACATTAAAATATGCCCCACTTAAGAAATGGAATAAACCCAAAGATTTAGAAACTTACTAAGACAATTGGATCAGATCATCAATGCTTTATCCATCCTTTGTGCAGACAGTAGTACCTCAGTCAACTGTGGCCACAGACACCTCCGGATGAAAACAAAAAAGGCAAAAGTTCTCCTATTTTATTATCCTAATGTCTAAGTTTCTTTTACTTTTTCATCTTCCGGCCAAATATAGGACACAGTATGTATTTAAGCTTAAGAAGATACCAAAGAGTACTAATGCATTCATACTTCCATTCAATATCACTAATATGATGGAGGTACCCATTGCATTCTTATAGCTAGAACAAAACAAAAGTGTCCCTCCCTATATGTGGCTTTTTATAAGCATTTGTAGTCTGTGATTTTGTTCCTTCTACTTATGTGTTAGTATACCTCATCCCTTATCAGGCTCTTATTAAGAATAAAACTAATTTACTACTTTATATTATGTGTTGTAAGTACTTATGCCCACTTAAACAGCCCCCCAGAAAAATCTTATAAATTAGGGACTTGCATCCTGATTTTACAGGTGACCAACTAAGGTATAAAGATGAAAACTAACTTTACCCAGTTCTGACTTCAAAGACAATGACCTTTTAATAGCCAAGTTCTTACATGGCTTTAATGCTGAAAAGAATATAGTAATACCAGCTCCTAGAGGGAGGATGCCTTAGAGGTTGGGGCCCATGACATAGTTGTTTGGTAGCGCTGTTCTCTAGTAATGAGGAAGAGCAATACTATCAGGCACATCCTCCAAGTTCTGGAGAGCCCACTTTCCCTTCCACTCTCACCTTCACGTATCCCAGGAAAGGAAAGATCCCATAAATGGTCTCGGAGGCACTTCTGACCCTATTTTTATAAGAGACTCCCCAAAATTGAATTTAAATTCAAGCTTAAGAAGAGAAAATAATCTGAAAGACTCTATTGCATTGCTTGTTATTCTCTGCCTTTGACTACAACCTCCAAGTCACTGGTTGTAATAAGAAAAAAGAAGAAGAAAAGAAGGTAAATGGAGGAAAAGGAAGAGGGGAGGGGAAAAAATGAGATCAATGTTTGTCAAAGTTTTCCAGAGTTAAAAATGGATTGTAATTAGAGACTGGAATCACAAATTGAGAATTTTAGGTACTTTTATGCAAAAAGTGAATAAATGAACAAATAAAAACTGACATGCCCATATTTTCCAAATAAAATCTGCTGTCAGAATTCCAAAGAGTTTCCATATAGTAGGCTAAAGGCCCCAATCCTCTCCCTGATGATTGTCCATTTATTATAACCCCAAAGTCCTATTAATTTTGGGGTTGTAGAAATGTAATATTTTTAATCACTGACTCTTTCAACAATCATAATCTTGCATTTCTTTCCCCATTCTTTTGATCAACTTCCTTGAGTTCCTCTCAACATGTGAAAAAATAAATAAATAAAATCCCCCCCCCCAAAAAAAAAAAGATTCAAAACTTCCTCCTCCTGGATCACATCAATAGAAGCCATAAACAAAGGTAAGATCTAATAGTAAGATCTGTGTAGTGTGAGATGAAATTAGGTATCACATTGGAGAATCACAGTTTTAAGCAAGAAAGCAAAATGACCATCAAGTAAATATACACTTTTAAATGTATTACTAGAAAACTAACAGTTTTAAAATAAAAATTAATATCTTCTCTTAAACATGTAGGTCATCTGTCTAAAAACATGAGACATATTCTGTCACTTATTTCACCATTTTAACTGGATGTTTTTAATATGTAGAGGCTTGAAGACCCCAGATATTTGTTTTGTTTTTTATTTTTTCTCTTTTTAGACAGGTGTGTCTGAAGGCACCCTCTTATTTCCTCAGCAGGATATTTTGCAGTCCCTCTCATGCCTCTAAACTGCACTTAGAATCATTTTGGTCTGAAAGTACAACATAAAGAAAATGAAAAGATTTGAATTTGAGCAGTAAGCACTCTTAAGTCCAAGATTTTTATGGGTAAAACTTAAAAGATTTTCAAAGATTACAAGTGCCCTTGTGTAATCCTAAATAATTGCTTGCTCTTATTTAATAGAAAATGAAATTAAATGTCAGTGAACTTCTCAGATGATGGAAGAGAGATTAATTTTAGGTCAGAAAACCTATCAGCATGATCTTACCAAAACTATACAAAATGCCTCGTGTGAAATTGCTCTAATACTCATGAATGCTACACCAGCAGCAACTACTAGGGCCTCTGCTTGCAACATGCACTCTTTGCCATAAAATTCACTGATTTCCTCTACAGATCTTAGTACCTCTTACTACTGCATAGTAGGGATTTATCCCAGTTTTTCTCGACTCTGAAATCTACACGAGTGGGTTGAGTGCTGCTATACTAGGATACATTTTCAGACAATAGACAGAAAAAAATGAAGTACGGGGAGGAAATACTCAGGCTCAGCTAACATCACTAAGTGACAGGGTCACGTTTCCACACCAACAAGTAGCAACAGTAGATATTAGATCCAGAGGGCTGTTCAAGGGTGCATACTGATAATTTAATTTTTCCTACCAAAGGAAAGTAATTAAAAACATCTCACTAAGAGTGAGTTTAACAGAAAAAGAAACTTCCATTTACTTTAAATGTGAAGAGTATTCTGTGGGTATACAAGTGGAACTATAATATTCTTGTAGTGGTAGACCTGAAATAATGAAGCACACGGGAATTAGCTTTTAATATACAAATAAGTGACAAACTCGCAGAGTACTGCTTCCAAATTTATTATTATAGCATATTTTATCTATCTGACTATTGCTATCCCTTTATCTGAAATCCTTATCAATTCTACAAGAAATTCAATGAAAAAATTGAGAAAGTTCATCAAGCCATTTTCCTAGATAAATGAAAGCCCATGAGAGAACCAAAAGATACACACATATATAAATAGATAAATATATTTACTCGTAATGCTTACTGCATTGTCAGGCTTGGAGAAGATAAGGGATACGTCAAGGAGACAAAAACAAAAATGAGAACTAGAAAGGGAACAGGGAGTGTAAGCAAATAGGAATGCCAGACGGCCCTGAAATGTCAATATTAGCATCGCAATGAAGACACCAAGCCTTTGTTGAGAGGGCTAGAGGGAGAGGGAGAGGGAGAGGG